>JAOZJS010000897.1:0-17713 GCA_025882695.1 Amerodectes protonotaria
ACGCTCGGTTTTTCGCGTCTTGCTTTGAAAGTTGACTTCAATGCATTGCATTTTATTTTTTAAAAAAATTCTAGCACGCTCCGGATTGGAGCTTGGTCGGAAAAACGTGCGCAAAGAATTGCCCCTGAAAGTTGGCTTCACTGCATTGCACTTTCGCAAAAAAAAATTCTCGCGCGCTTTACGTTCTGTTTGTCCCGCCTTGTTTTGAAAGTTGACTTCATTGCAATGCATTGGAAAGCTCCAGTACAAGTCTGTGCATGTTTGATGCCTATAAGAACCATTTCCCCTCTGATTGGTCCAGTGATGATTTGACTTGATGACGAGACACACTATAAACAGTAGAAGAAGGTGTATTCCTTTCTCTGATTGGTTCAATGTGATGATTTGCCCTGATGACAAGACACTTTATAAGGAGGAGACGAAGCTGTATTTCTGTTCTCTTGTTAAGCGATGTCGTCGCACTTTGACTAGATGACGAGACACACTATAAACAGTAGAAGAAAGTGTATTCCTCTCTCTGATTGGTCCAATGTGATTTGACAAGATGACGAGGCACACATTGTGCGGCCCATAAAGCATTTCTAAACAGGAGACGAAGCTGTATTCCTCTCTCTGATTGGTTTAATGTGATTTGACACGATGACGAGACGCACATTGTGCGACCCATCAAACATTTCTAAACAGGAGACGAAGCTGTATTCTTCTCTCTGATTGGTTGAGCTGACAACCAGCAAGAGAAGCATAGGCGCGCGATAAACAAAAGATTACTGAAAAGAACAAGCACTTCGGGATATCCTTTGGCAACTAGGAACATGTTCACAAAATCAGCTAATAAACCCCTTGCACAATCAACCAATCAACCGTTGAGTTTAAGATACGAATTCTACGTCTTTCATTCATTACCATTATCTTACTGAAAGCAAAAAAGAATTAGGATCTTTTGCTTAAGATTCCTACAAGAATCTGGTTCTTCTCAAACAATCGGGTACAATCAAAATGGTGTTCTTTAGTTTGTCTGTGTGTTTCGTTTAGGTTTGCGATTTTTCCTGTGGGTGTGTGGCTGTGCTTAAGTGTTATTTGCATGTGTTGTATGTGTTTTGAACATGATCACCAGAATGTGGATTCTTGGAATAAATGAAATTCAGACACGAGAACAATAAAACGCCTGGAAGCCTTTTATCCCGAGGAAAAAGCCATTCCGAATTATGCTTTTAAAAGCAGCCCGAAAATATGATGAATAATAGTGTTTTTGGGGCCAAAGCCAAAGACATTACTTAAAACATACTTTTTGGAGGATTTTAGCCGAAGACCATTATAACAATAACCTTAAGCAGAACAGAATAATGATTTAAAAGCATTACGGATCGAAGCTAACAGCGGTTGTTTGTATTTGATTATTTATGCAACTTGGCTTGGATCATGTTCAAGTCCAAGACAATCTATCACACACACAAACAGATTTTGTGCTTCAAAACTAAAACATTGTAAACATTTCCCGAACTAAACACACGCTGCTACGATCCGGTAATAGTTAAAAAAAACAACAAAAAGCCAAAAACAATAGAACTTAATGTCCGGCACTTTCGAGAAAAATAAATAAATTTGCTTTAAAGTGCTTCCAAATTGAGTAAAGTGGGTCGTTTACCGGGATTTTTTTTTACCAGGCAAAATGGATGCTACCCGAAATGTAGGTCGGAAAAGTTGGCTTCCGTAATTCCGGCCAGAGTGGGAGAAAGAATGAAATTCGATAACCTTCCGTGTCATGAAATAATCATGATGTTTGAGCCCATTACTGGCTACGAAGATGGAAACACGTCCGCAAGTGAACGTCCAATATTATCAAGCATCATTTAAGGCTGCAATTAATCAAATTGGATCGACGCCCCTCGACAACACCCAACATCGCTTCAATCGATTTCACATTCAATTATTAATTGTTGAATAATACAATACACACACTCTCTCCTGCACACAAGCGAGACCAAAATGTTAATTTATTAATGGGATACATGGTCCACACACACGCACACACAGGCCAATGAGCTTTGGTGGGCGCCCGTTCACGCCAAACACGAACATGGAATCGTTCTGTACGGTCTGTGTTTCGGTTTCTTTCTTCGGTTTGGATATTTGGCTTCCATCCCAATGATTATAAATGTGGAATTAACTAGATACACATTCTATGTATTTCTTCTTTTTTGTTGTTTTACGGTTAGCAAAGATTAAATAATGATGGTGGGAAGCGCGCCGGCCATCATCTCTCTTGTTCTATCCACCATCCTGGTGGTGTGTGTTCCCAGATTCCTCCGGCATTCAGTTCCGTTTATCATATTATTATTTACACCCAACTATTCTGTTCCAACCAATGGAATGTTGCTTTCTATTCGGGCACATTCAGGGTTGGATGGTCGCACATTTTTTTTCTGATCCCCTTTCACCCTCCGCTATCCGGATGAAAGAATGCATCCCAAAACCCGAAACCAGAATGATCCTGCAAGCGGATTCTTTCGATCCGTTAGAATCTTTTCTGGTGTTTCAAACCAACACCAAATACTAATAAAACAATCATCATCATCATCATCATCATCATAATTCAACGCAGCTGGTTCGCTTCCAAAAACTTTTGTTCCAGGCCTTGTTGTTGCAATCATTGTTTTCTCGTTTTCGCAATCCGGATGGTGTTTTCGTTAGGGTTTTTTTTGTTCCGTGTTGCAACCACATAAACAAGGTGGAACAGCTTTAAGGTCATAATTCAACCCTAACCTTTCGGGAACTGATTTAGGATAAAACAGTGACCTGAATCCGTCATGGAATAGAGATTTTCAACATTGGGAACATCATGTATAGGGGAGTTTTTCGCGGGGAGCGAGATATGTCAAAACTTTTAAACCAAAATGGAAAACTAATAATAAAAAATGGATCAAACCAATGAAAAAAAACTACAAAGGCCCATATTCTGGGGTTGTCATCATCATCATCGAATGACGCCGAGCGCGCGCGGGGTAACCTCGAAGCCCAAAATTGGCATTCTACGAAGTCGAGGATCTTTCTTTTTTCTTTCTTTCTTTCGTTTTTTGTGCATTCGTTGTTTACTTTCTTTCTCTGATAAATTCTTTAGAATTTCCCCACCAAAATATAGACAGCCAGAAATTGAATTGGATGTCAGAATGCCCGGGTGTGTGTGTGTGTGTGTGTGTGTGTGTGTGATTTTCTGGCCATCACTAGGCGCCATTTTGGGCCCAAATTCAATTCAACTGTTTAGGACATTTTCCTTGGGCTCAATGGTGTGATTGGCCAAGAGTCGGGAAAAAAAACAGAAGAAAAACAACATAAAAGTTTGATCATTTAAAAGTATTTCTGTGGTCTGCCAGTTTTGGCTTCTTATTATTTCTCTGCATTTTCGTTTTCGTTTCTCTTCCTCCCTTAACACCAGTCATTTCGTTCCACTGGGAACAGTTGAACGAAAGGGAGGAGCAAGGCGATGGAGAAACAACATGAAAATGTGACACTGTGAATCGATGCACACAACGTCGATATTGATATGTGGCAGGAAGGAACATCAATGCCAGCCAATCACACATTACATTACATGGTGAAGCGAGAGAAATAGCAGGAGAAAAAATACATCCCCCGCCTCAATTTCACATCATACGCACACACATGCACATACAAAATGGGCTTGTTTTATTTTTTATTTTTTTAATATTTTCTTTTCATTGGCTAAAAAACTATTTCGAAAAATGATGAGTTTTCTGAGTGATTTATACTTTTGCGCTTGTACTGAACAGGCACATACACACAGAGAGAAAGAGAGACTCGCGCCCACTCTCACACAAACATACTAGCCAGAGAAGACAATCCAACACGCCCCGAGTTTGGGCGCTAAAATGTTGGAGAAAAAAAATATAATTTTGTTTTTTTTGTCGGGTAGATAAAAAAAGAGATCGATTTTCATTGATTGATTCTTTGGGCCCGCTTACACACATACCATCTTCATAACCATTATCGTCAGCAAGGAAAATTGGCCAAGATGAAGAAGAGAGAAGAAGCTTCTAGCTTCTAGCTTCCTCTTCTCTTGTTCTTACAAAACGGAACTGGATCCGAGGAGTCCATGAAAAATGGCTCCTGATAGACTTGTTTATTATTGCTTATTTTATCATAATTGGTTCATTTGATTTACATAATATTGTCTTTGATCCACTCTCGCAACTTACTTAAATTGGTTTTCATCTTGTGCGTTTCGTTTTTTGTTTGGTTTCCGTACGCCAATAGAGAGCTCTCGCTTGCAGTTTGTTGCTTCCCCAATGATCAGAATCACGTTTCACTTGGATCGTGGAGTTTTCTGAGAGAATGGTGAATGTTTGAAAATTACAGCACGAGAGCTTGAACAATTTAAATCCATCAAACGGATATTACAGCATGATTTGCGAAACCACAAAACATTGCCGAAAAACAAACATTACATCACATCGAAACAAGAGAGAATATTTGAATTTGAATTTGAAAACAGTTTAGCACAGAATCTTTTGGTGGATATAGCATATTCTCATTCGTTGCATCAGAACCACATCTTAGGATGCACGGAGATGTCTAACTGATTGAAATCTGCTTCTTGTTAGCTTCTTGCCAGCCTGTGTGAAGCACTGGTGTCACTGGTGCTAATGCTTTGAATGTGGATTCTGGAGAATCGCGAGGGACTGAGGATACCCACACACGCACACACACACACATTGGGAAACACCAAAAGAATCCACTGTACTAGCTAACTAGAAGAGGATAGAAGAGGATAGAAGAGGAAGAAGAAGAAGAAGAAGAAGAAGTATTCCAAAAAGTTATTGTTGGCCAATGGTGATGTGGTTGGCAACCGAATGGATAATGATGAAAAGGGATGCTTGGCTGATGCTGGCGGTGATGGTGGCGGCGGCATCCAGAATCCAGAATGGACCCGATGTGGGAGCAGACTCGAATTCCAGTGAATTCGGAAAACGAACCGTACACCCACACACATGCACGCATATACACTCTTACACGTACGATTCTTCTTGATGAAATTTCGTCAATCTAACTTTGCTTCTTGCCTTAATTTTCGGCCGAAAAATAAAGAAAGAAATAAGAATTTTAATATACTTTACTCTAAGTTGGAATATGATTTTCTTGGACCGAGAATACCAAAAAAATGAAATGCATACTAATATGAGTTGGGCCCGAATGTGTATGTGTGTATGTGTGTGAAAATGACATTTTAAGCAAATACGATACTTAATGATGCATAGGGAACGGGAAACGGGCGCCAAGAATCCAGAATGCATGAATAATCAACCATTAATTAGCTCGTTTCGTTCATTATATGATTTTGGAGAGAGAGAGACCCGAATCATTTGTATCTGGTTTTTTAATATTATTCCATTCCATTAGCGGTGTTTTTTTTTCATTCAAAAAAAAGAAGAAATCAAGACACGCAAACGTATTATTATTAATAATATCATTATTTGGTATACGCGCTTTGGCGCCCGGGCATATTTCAATTTATTTATTTTTTAGACTTTATTCAAAATTAATTTTATATTTCTTTCAAATGAGGATTCTGGAATTTTTTTTTCTTTGGTGCCCCAGCAAATTATGGATGTAATAAATGTTAGCAATCTCATTTTATTACGCTGGAATTTGTCCGTATCCCCCCATAATCCGTTCTTGTTCGACGGGATCCACGGGACGTCCGGGCATTCTCTTTTATTAAGGTTAACATCCGATCGAGAGTTGTGCGCTCTAGTGGGCTAATAATTAAGCAATGCATATGACAGAATACTGACAGGAAACCGGAGGGGGGAGGGAAAAAACACAATCCAATACAAACATCACTGTCAAATCAATGCAATCTGGTACCGACCATTTCAAACATCAACGGTAATATATGGTGAGAAAATGGAAACCGGTTATGAAGATACAACGACCAACAACAACAGCCAACAACAACCAACAGCCAAACAGGGACAGAGACTATAATAATAATAATGATAATAATGTAAGAATTTGACAGCATTATGAAGCCAGACGAAGAAGAAGAGAAAGGATGATAAGCAGTGTAAACAGCAAGACTTTACAAGAAAATAATAGGAAATCAACCCTAAGAGAGAAGGAAGAATCACTGTTTTGCTAAAACAAACAGAAATATTGCACACACATTATATTATATCTTTGTTGGCCAAAAAAAACAAAACGACCAACATTGTCCGCGCCAACAATTTGGCCCGGATTCTGTTCTGGTTCTGGATCATAAATATTTGCAAATCCATTATGCCCAGCCAGGCCAATCATCTTAATCATCCAAAACGGATTGAAGTTGGCAGTGGTGTAGGTGATGATGATGATCTTTGATCGTTGGCCAATCCAAAAAAAGAAAGACAGATTGAGGGAACGGTGTGCGAGAGAGAGAGAGACATGTAGCACATACATCCAGATATGGGTATTGGTTTTTCCACTTGGTATCCTTGCTGCCTGCCATATCTTTCCCGTACACACCTTGATTGCTCCACCTTTAGGAAACATTAAGTAGATCAAAGTAGAAACCAATGCTGGTGGATGATATTAAGCTAAGATGATATTAGGTCTGCCAAAATGCCACATTTAGATGCTACTCGATGACGTATCCTTGGATCGTTGATGCAAAGCTCATCAACACCACAACTACAGATTTCCATAATAATCATCATCATTTTTTTCTCGTTCGGTATTCTGATTTATTATTATTTTTCTTTGGTGTATTGTTTGGTTTTCCTCTCAGTGGATGTTTGTTATTATTATTATTATGTAAAACATAATCATCAACAATCAGAACCATCATCGCGAATCACAGCAAGAATCCACGATTGAATCAAATCACGGTGGTCTCACATATAATTAACACGATTGCCATTGCCAAATAGCGTCTAGGAATTGAAAGAGATTGAGAACAATGTGTATTGATAATGAAGAAAGGAAAGAGAAACGCAAACGCAATCAAGAGATTGAAAAGATTCTGAAAGATACTGATTCGCAAGCTCGAAAACAGGTAAAATTATTGTTGTTGGGCACCGGTGAATCCGGTAAAAGTACGTTCATGAAACAGATGCGTATCATCCATGATAATGGATTTACCGAAACAGAATTGCAACAGAAACGTGTGTTCGTTTTTCAAAACACCATACAATGTATGCAATTGATATTGCAGGCCATGGAATACATGAAAATATCTTTGAACAACATTGATCGTAATCGGAAACACGCCAAACTGATATTGAACATGGATGTTTCCTATTCAAAAGCTCAGGAAACATTTGGTGGGCAGTCCTGTTTGAAGCCAGAACTGGTCGAATGTATTGAATGTTTGTGGGAGGATTCGGGTGTTCGATTATGTTACGAGAGGAGAGATCAATATCAATTGTCCGATTCCGCCGAGTATTTCTTCACCAATGTTCGACGATTCGGCAAAGCAGGTTATCTGCCCAACAATGATGATATTGTTCGAATTCGTGTACCTACCACCGGCATCATTGAACATTTGTTTAACTTTAAAAAAGCACATTTACGTATTGTGGATGTTGGTGGCCAAGATAATGAACGATTGAAATGGATCAATTGTTTTGAAAGTGTAACATCGATCATATTCATAACCGCATTGAACGAATATGATATGTACAAATATAAATCCGATCAAACCTACAATGATTCTGCCCGTGATCAAATGGTACAGTTTTTCGAAAGAAACTACAAGAATCGTGTGAATCGAATGCAAGAATCGTTGAGCTTGTTCAAGGTGATCACATCGGTGGACATTTTGATGAAAGCATCGTTCATATTGTTTTTGAACAAAAAAGATTTGCTAGAAGAAAAGATTCGCCGATCACCGTTGAAACGTACGTTTCCGGAATACCATGGTCCTTTGAACAATGCGGTGGAAGCTAGAGAGTTCATACGGGAAATGTTCGTGAAGAATGCCTATTTGAACTCGGAACGTGTGTATGGGAAGAACTTTAAGAAAACTATTTACACACATTTCACTTGCGCAACGGATACGGAAAACATAAAATTCGTTTTTGATTCGGTTAAACATACCATTCTGTGTAACTATATTGATGATTTGTTGCATAATCAATTACATTGAACCTTGCCAATCTTTCCCTTAACATCCTGTTTCCTTTCATTTCTGTAAATATTCGAAATAGCCAAAAAGTTGAAATAAAATTAGCACCGTTTTTTTTATTACGCACACAAACACACCCATAATCGTAATCCCATGAACCATGCTGTGTGGTTTTTATCGTTTTCGGGCGGAAATTAAGACGACGACCAAGTTATTACAAAGTTATTAATTTTTAGTTTTGATCCAGGCCAGAATGATGAATAACCGTGTGTGGACAGGCAATATTTTCAGGGCGTACGGGTCAGTCACATTATTATTATTATTACTATCAATAAAGTATAGCCGAGAATGAAGTCGGTCCAGAATCCGGACCAACAGCAATGAACCTTTTGTGTAAACGGGGCGTGAGTGATGAAGCAGTGGAAGAAGTTTAGTTCTCATTTTGATAAGTGATTTGGGCCAATGAAATTGGAAACCACCACACACAAAAACACCGCGAGAGAAAAAAAAGTGGCTACAAAACTATATAATATGGCCAGAAATAATAATAATTCTCTATTTTTTTTCTGGTTGGACAATCCGGTCATGATTATTGGGGTGTCCGGCCACACGGACTTTGGTCGTTGAACGACCAAGGAAGTGTGTGTTTCTGTGTGTGGGCAACGGGAAAAACTTTGGTATTTTCACAATGAAAAAACAAAATAAATTGTGTTGAATTCTCTCTGTGTGTGTGTGTGTGTGTGTGCACCGCATAAAAAACGGCTCGGAACGGTTTGTTTCACCCGGAATAATGATGATCATCAACATGATCCACTCGAAATTCTGACGTCGGGCTCGTAAGCGCGTATTGAGCGGATTGATTTTTTTGGTTTCTTTTGTATTTCCAAATGGAACGCGCCCAGAATGGTGGTGCGGCATCTTTGCGATTGGTTTCTAATCAAAAATCTTTGCAAAAAAATTATTTCCGTAATTTGGAACAATTGCTTCTGATCAATAATAATAATAATACTAATAATATAAATAATGATGTGGATCATGGAAGATCATCATCGATGAAATGGTCCGGCCATCATCATTCAACCACCACGGCGCCGTCGAAAAATGGCTTGGGCGGGGAGTTTGTCGGTGGTGGGTGTGGCCAGATGAGAAGCGGTAGTGATTCGTTGCTGATGGATTCGTTTTATGAAAGCTTATTGAGGAGAACCGCCGCTGCTGCCCAGCATCGATGCCTCAATAATGATGGTGATGATGATGGTTGTGGTGGTTGTGGATCGCCACGATTTGATGTTAATAAATTAACAATGATCGATCAACAGGAAAAACAACAACCAGAACGATGTTCAACTGTAACCAAGAAACGGATCGATTTGCAACAACCGTTCAACAATGCAACCTCAACCAATCAATTGAACAATCAATATCATCGGAATAACCGTGTGGTGTTTGGATGTGGTTCCAAATCATTGATCGAATTGCAGAATCCGGGCCCAAAAGAATCACAGCCGTGCAAAGGATCCAAGGGTGCCAAAATGAATCTCAGCCAGGATTTCGTCAGAATTTATCCCCCCATCGACATTGGACACAAGCCTCAAGCCAAAACAAGAACTATGGCCGCCGCCACCAACGTCCACAAACCAAGTTTGGCGACAAAATTCAAAAACTATGGCTCCAAAATGTCCAGGTATGTGAACATTTGAATCGTTTGGATCGAGTTTGAAAAATCTCAATTCTTGGGATCAACATCGAAATCAAAGTCAATATCGAGAGGGGGAGAGAGAATTTTCTTAGAATCCGGGGCCCTCAACATTGAAATCTATCGATTCGGCGGGCATTATTCTGACGACAATTGTTGTTATTTTTGTTTTTTACGGTACCAAATGAACTACCAAATTATCGCCATGGCAACCAGGATTGCTAGGTGCGATCCATTTTTGGCCAACCAACGCCAAGGTGGGCACCATTATTTTTCGGTTCTTCTAGTCTGTTTCTCTCTTTTTTTTAGATTTTTGTCTTTATCTTCTATCTCCTGGAACATTTGGCCCACTCCAGCCATTCAATCATCGTCTTTGTCTTTGTTTCTGCGTGCGTCTTCGTTTTCGGGCGTTGTTCTCATCTTAAATTGAAGGCTCCCAATTACTTTCCGTCGGAAACTTCAATGATTCATTTGGGGTGTTTCGTTTGAAAAAAAAATTGAATCAATGGTGGCTGAAAATGGATCGAATGTTCCCGTTCGTTTGTTCGTTCGTTTTGTGTTCATTTTTTCTAGTTAATTTTGGCATTTTTGAGATCACCCCGAGTGCCCCGTGTTGATGGTGCCCCCTTATCCTGTTCTCCTCCTCCTCCTCGCCTCTTCCCTCCGGATTCTTGCTCCCTTTTTTCTCCTGTCGCTCGTGTCGGTTAATTTTCGACCAGAAAGAAAAAAAATCTATTGGCGAAAAAAAAGAGAAACCTAGACCGTCTGTCTATGTGGGTGTGTGGGTGTGGGTGTGTGTGCGAAACACCGAATATTGCTATTTGATGTTATTGTTTTTCATTTCATTCAGTTCTTTTTGCATTCTTTGGATCCATTTATTATGCTGTCAAGGTATTATATATATTTTAATGTAATCCAAACATTGGAACCAACCGAGTTTTTTGCTTTTTTCTTCGGGTGTCGAACCAAGAGTGTGTGATGGTGTGACACGAGCCAGAATCCTTTTTGGCGTGTGTGTGTGTATGTTTGTGTGTGGCTTTTGGAAACTACTTCCGTAATTGAAATAAATTATTCTGGTTGTGCCACATTATTGTGACTTTTTGTTTTTGTTTCTGTTTGTTTTTCTTTGTTTTTCCGGTGGATTTAAAAACCGCACAGTGGAAACAAACAGTTGAACGCTATCAACGTTGCCAAGATAACAACGACAACGACAACGACAACGAATACAACGCAAACATCCAACAACAACAGCAACAACACGAAAAAACCGATCCCATCAACCATCAACGCGGGCAAATTGTTGGCTGTCGCGAACACTAACACCAACACTAATAATACAAGTAGTAATAATAACAATATTGATACAAGATCGAAGATCATTGATGGAGCATCTTTACTAGGAACCAAACGTTTGTCGTTGTTCTCGATCACAACCAAAGATAGTAATAATCCAACGGTAAAAGCCACCGGTAATGATCCAGGTTTGGGCGCCAAATCCCATGGTAAATCATCGGTGAATACAACAACAACAACAACAACAACCGGAAACACCAGTAAACATAATTCCAATCATAATAACAATTCGAGAAGATTCACCAATCAGATGCATAGTTCGATTGAAAAGTATGAGAAGATCGCCAAAATTGGCGAAGGTAGCTACGGGATAGTGTTCAAATGCAAGAACAGAGATAATGGCCAATTGGTGGCCATCAAAAAGTACGTGGAAACAGAAGATGATCCGTTGATCAAGAAGATTGCCATGCGAGAGATCAAAATGCTCAAGGTAAGTGGTACCATTGGTACGGGGTGATCATCAATCAATGCAATCAGTATTGATTTCAACATGTTTTTTCCGCGGAATATTAGCAATTGAAACATCCGAATCTGATCAATTTGATTGAAGTGTTTCGAAGGAAACGGAAATTACATTTGGTGTTTGAATATTGTGAATTAACCGTTTTGGATATATTGGAAAAATATCCAAGAGGCGTACCGGAAGCCATCATCAAACGAATAATGTGGCAGACGATAAATGCGGTGAATTTTTGCCACAAACATAATGTACGATGCGATTCTTGTTGGATGCACCGCCATTATACTTCAATCGATGTAATGCATTATGTTTTTTTTCTCTTTCTATTTTGCAGTGCATCCATCGAGATGTGAAACCGGAAAACATTTTACTAACACGAGAATGTATCGTGAAACTTTGTGATTTTGGGTTTGCCCGTACATTGATACCAGGTGAGAATTATACCGATTATGTTGCAACACGTTGGTATCGTGCACCAGAATTGTTGGTTGGTGATACCAATTATGGTCCAGCAGTGGATGTTTGGGCCATCGGATGTGTTGCCGCCGAATTGATGCGTGGAGAAGCATTGTGGCCAGGCAAATCGGATGTGGATCAATTGTATTTGATCAGGAAAACATTAGGTGATCTCCTACCACGGCATATAACCATATTCCGTACCAATGAATTTTTTGCCGGTGTTGCCATACCGGAACCGGACACTATTGAACCGTTGGAGCAAAAAGTACCGAAAAATGTTGATCAAAGTGGTTTGGAATTTTTGCGTCGTACACTGGACAAGGATCCATCGAAGAGAGCCACTTGTGAACAATTGTTACAGTTTCCATATTTTCATAATGTTAAAATACCAGATTTTTCTTTGTATTCATCCGGTTCGAATGTGGCGCCATCTTCAATGACGGCGACTATAACAACAACACCAAACATCCATAACCAATCTGGCGTTGTTGGCCTAACCGGAAACAGTAGCACCAAATCGAACATCAAATGGAAAGGTTTGGGTGATAATAAAACAACCACCGCAGTTAACATGAACAATTCTAATTTTTCATCAACATTCAATCTACCCCAAATATCGCCGAGAACTCCGGTGGATGAGAACAATTCGATGATGATCAGACAGGATGCTAACAACCGGATTAATAACAACAACAATAACAACAACAATGTCATCAACATGAATAACAATAACAGCCTAAGCATCAATCATAAAAAGAATTCAATAATAAGATTGAATTCTACGATTATAACAGGAAATCAACCATTGAAAACGAACAATATTGAATTCGATGTGGAAACACCAACATCCACATCAATGGATGGTGGTGGTGGTGGTGGCCTGAAACAAGGTTCTTCGTATAAGCTAAGTCCAAATGCATCGGTTAATAGTGCCATTATGATGGCGGCCAATGCTTCAACAACAACAGCACCATCATCTTCATCCACAACCACGTTGAATAATCCATTCATGGAAACTGAACATACAGCCAACATAGCCCGAAGTAAAGTTTTCGAACATTTACCAAACATTTGAGCATCCGAACAGCCTTGGATGTTGTTTGGTGGTGGTGTTTCGCGGTTGAGTTTATCCAGCTCTTGTCATTATTTATTGTTAATTATTTTTATGTCGTGGTCGTCGAATGTTTGCAAATCCAAATCGGTATTTCATTCATTTGTTGTTGTGCAATAAAAATATTGTTTGTTAGCACTGAAGAAAACACCACAACCATATTTCCACCTTGATTCTGAGAAAACGCTCTAGGCCGTTTAGAGTGGATCGTTTGGCCGTTTGGTTCGAGCTTTGAAAAACTGAAGGGCATCCTGTTGTTGTTGTTGTTGTTGTTGTTGCGGGCTTTTTTGGCCAGGACAGGGTTGATGATTGCATTGAAAAGAGAATCCATGTTTCAAAATGTTTGTGTTGCACGCAATTTGTTAGGTTTGAATCACTTCGGAACGATTGAAACGGTTGATGGATATTAGTATTATCGTTAACCAGAACGTTTAAAAACAATCTATTTCATTTATTGGCCTTTCATTGATAATAACTAAGCTCGAATTTTGGTTTCAACCGTTGTTATCGTAATTATCGTTTATTGAATACCATTACACCATAACCGCTAGAACGGATTCGGCCCTCTCCCATGAACTATCCGTAATCATTGTTTCATTCTGACTCCAACCGACGAGCTGCCAACCTGTGTTGTTGTCCCTAATTCTCTGTGTGAACAAAACCGTCCGATTCGATTCTGTGTATAGTGTTTGCTACTTTAGATCCCAACAATCAACAACCACCAACAACTAATCAACCATGTTCAATGCAAGGAATCTGGTTCACGCTGTTGATTATCTGGAAACATTCTGCCAAGAACGAGACTATCCGAGGCCACAATTTCGGATGGTGAAGAAGCAGAAAATTGGTTTTAGAACCTATTACACCGTACAGGTGATCATCGATGAATTTGTGCTGATGTATGGTCGTGGTATTTCCAGACGATTGGCTCGTATGATGGCCGCACAAAATTTGCTGAAAAATTTGGAACAATTCGAACGAACCATGATGCCATTTTATTATGAAACACCCATCATTGTTGATCATAATTAATTAAGTTTTTTTTTCGTTGGAAATCATACCTGATGGCCGCTTGTTCAAAAATAAAAAATTTACTTTATTGCATTTACAAATTTTAACATAATCATATTTGCTACAATATACTGCTATTTTTGGTAATAAAAACGCACACATATTATCTGCTACATTCCCTTTGCTACAATTTTGCCACAATACAATACACACTTGTGGCATGCGGTCGCTATGGGTTTCATATTTGATACTTAATTTTAGTGATTATTAAAAAAATGTCCCATTATCTTCTTCTTCTTCTTCTTCTCATTATTATTATTATTTGTATTTTTATTGACTGATCAAACAACAAGACATTCGAAAGGGCAGATCATTTCAAGCCGATTTGGTCGGAAAAAAACAAAAACCAAAATCCACCAGATCATCCGTTCGTTCATTCATCATTCACCATTCACCACCTAGGAAAATTATGGCATCACTAAAACAATCCATTGACAATCTGCTGAAATCTCCGACCGTTTTGGCCAACCTATGCCAGGAAAATGAATGGGAGGATCCTAGCTATGAAGTTCAAACGGAGAAACAGGGAGATGATCATCGAAAAGTGTACAAAGCAGCTATTACTTTAGAGGGGAAAATTTACTCCGGACAAGACATCTCCAGACGTTTGGCCAAATGCCGTGCCGCATCCGAAGCAGTGAATCAATTGATGATTGAACAAGAAAATCACGTTCCGCCAAGCTATTCAGAAACTTCCAGGACAGATGAAGACGATAATGATGATGATGATGAATCTGAAATGAATGGCATTGAAGAAACGGAAAATAAAGTCGATGTTAATCGAGAATAATCTACGGTTTTTTCCTGTGCATTTTTAATAAATTTTAATTTTAAAAAAATTATACTAGCATTTCCTTTATTTTCAAAAGTCAAAAGGCCAGTGAGCCTGCGCTCGTAGGGCAAGGGGAAGGTCTGTGAGCATGCGTGTGTGTGTGTCACCGGCTTTCATCCTGTGTAAGTGGTGTCCTCTTGTAGCAATTTTAAATTTGTTTTAAAGTAGCAACACCAGATGGCGATGGTGCTCAGAACGGAAAGCTTTTTTCCAATCGCCATTCGTATAGTACGAGCAATTATGAAATTACCGAAGTGGTCCAAAAGTGGTCAATCTTCTTCGGCTTCGCTTTCTGTAGTATCATCTTCATTGCTACGTCTTCTGTTTCGATGGGACTCTCTGGAAACGATTTTGTTTCTCATCAGCCAAATAAAGCTAAAGCTAAAGGGCTTTCTCTGCCTTTTTCGTGGCTTCGGGAAGCTCTCTCCTCTCTCTCGCTCTGCATCTGCATTCGGCGCGGAGCAAGAGAAAAAGAAAACGGCCTTACTTGCCACGCTACTGTGTGAGGACATTGTCTGGCTCGATAGCTCTTGTTGTATATTCTGTGCTTATGTCTACGGTGGTGGTGATGGTTGTGTTTGAGCCAGTCGTTGACACTCAGTATGCGCGCCAATGTATTTGGACTTTGTGGTGCAATGGTGGTTCTTTTTTTTTCTGTAATAAATTTCCACGAAAATAAATCTTCCGAGTACGTATCAACCGAACGCGCGGCCTTGTATACAAGAGAATATGCGAGCAGATGTAACCACACTAGATTTGTAATTTATTTTTCCTGGCCGAACCCTATGGCCTTGTCCAATGTGTGCATGTGCGTCTGAATGGAACGTACCAAATTGCCAACTCAACATTCATTCATTCATTCATCCAATCATTCTGTTTATCCCATCATTGTTCATCCCAATAAGATTGATTCTTCGATTTCCGTTGGTCAGCTCGACAATCCATTGATCCATCATCTTTGATTTGGCCAGAGTTCAATTCGAAATTCCGATTGGAACGTTTTTATTTTGATGGCTTAAGATTGATGGTTAGGCTGATGATAATGGTCATCCGAAATTTTTGTTCAATTCTCAATTCCCCTGGCATTTATTGATTGGAAATTTGAATGTTCTCCCTCCTCTTCAAAAGGTATAGTTAAAATAGTTATTAATTGATAACCATTATGGAATATGGTGGCCATTGCCCACCAGGTCGATGTCCTCATCTTCTTTCTTAAGATTTAGCACTGTCCTTGTCGTTCAACTCTTTTTTTTCTCCCCTCACAATTGGTTAATTTTCAAAAATTCCATCCCAATTTAAAAAAAAACAAACTCTGCGCGTTTGCGTTCTTTATTTTTTTTTTTGCTATCCTTGGAATGCGGACTTGTATTCCGTTTTTGTTAATGTTATGGTGATGGCGGTGGTGGGCCAAATGAAATCCAGCCCAGAAAAAAAATCCATAATCACGCCATAAGGATTTGTGTCCGACAATCCTCTTAAGTGATCGGGGTTTCTTAGAATTCAAAACAAAAAATGAAATCCATTTTCGAACTTCTGTGTATAAGTATGAACGAATTGAAAATTCACCACAATAATGGGCTTGATTTCAATGCACGGCAGAAAAAAATCCGCGAATCCTTTCCTTGTAGAGAGAGGATCATATCGAGCTGAACTCATTTTGATTCGTTTTTTGTGTTGTGTGTAAGTGTGTGTGTGAGCTTGTCGAGGAAAAAAACAACCACAAGTTTGAAATATAACAATTTCCTTGGCCAGATTACCTGTGTGTCCAATAAACAACAATCTTTTTACCTGCCTGCCCGACAATCTTGATGTATGTGTGTGTGTGTGTGTGTCCACCGTCATCTTATTTATTGGCTCTAAACGCATCCTAAATGACGCTGATGATTATGATTTTGATGATGGTAATGGTGATGGCTTTTTTCCTTTTCTTCTTCTCTTGTTGCCGTCGTCGTCGTCGTCGAGCTTTATGCTTGACAATTTTCAAGCAAAATGCTCTGTCTGCTTGTATTGCACACCCGTTGGATACAAAGACGATGGTGGGCGGCTTGGATTGAATGGATTAATTTTTTTTGGATTAAGTCTGGCCAGTTTCTCGATGCGGAAACAGGTAATGTGTTTTACATTTACAACTTTACAAAATGAGGTTTACCTGTGTGCGTGTTTGTCGCACAGACTCTCTCTCTCTCTCTCTCTCGCTCTCTCGTACGTGCCCGCTAACTTGGCGCCAAACGCCCTGGTCAACCTTGAGGAATTTTTAATTTCTGTGTCGATCATGAAAAATGATTCGAGGAAACACAAGCACAAGCACACACACATGCAGAAGAAATTAACAATAATCGATTAAAATTTTGAAGAGAATTGACGTGTGTTCCAAGCACAATCAACAGCCAGCCGACAAACAAACCATTCGACCATCACCATAAAGCGGCTTTTAGGATTTTTTCCTATTGCTGCTGCTGCCTGATGCGGCCAATTCATTAACTATTGTCTTTTGAAAATTTAACCCTTTTTTTCTGTAAGCTCCGTCCATTTTTTCTGTCAAGCTACTATTGCTATAGTTAGCCGCCTCGAATTTTGCCGCTGACATGTAACCAATCATAATCGTCATAGAGCCA
>JAOZJS010000089.1:0-103818 GCA_025882695.1 Amerodectes protonotaria
GAGCCTTTGGCTGTACAAATAAATTCTTACTTTGGCAATACAAATCCAACCACATCCAACCACAACTATTTTTAGTGCTTCCAAAACAAGCCGGACTTTTCTGTGTGTAGTAAAGCTAAGGTGGTACGATTGGCAATATTTAGAACTTTGACTTTATTTAGAACTTGAATTTGCAGGAGAAAATCATTTATTTTTAACTCTTTGCGCTCGAGCGTCTCCTCTCAGGCACCATTGAGTGTTGTTCGGCAGCTCGAGCGGTGCCTGCCAGGCACCATTCAGATCGAACTCATGGAATTATTTGTTCGATTACTCTCGAGCTGCTGGTTGGCGCAACAGAAAAGCGTGTTAAGGGGAAAAAGATCAAGACTTTTATACAAAATTCCGTGTTCTATTACACTTCATGAAAGAGAACAAAAGGTTCTTCACCAAAAACCTTGTTCTAACCCACGTCACACTAAACCAGGATCAACAGTATCCTAGGCTGACCCTAGGAGGCCGACTTTTATAGGTCTTTGGAGGCATGCATAATCAGTGGAAGTTGGCGCATGGTTTTTCACAATGCTTAATGTACCGAAATCTGCCACTATAGCCCACTGTTACTTCAAAGTAACAAGACTTTAACATAATTAAAAATGTTAAATATTTCGAATCTATGTTAAATAATTGTTGTTTGTAAGATTCTTTCTTTTAGAATCTATGTTGAAGTATGATAAAAATTTATCCAAGTGTGGATGGCTCTTATGAATATTCCACAGTAAAGCGAATTTATTTTTTCTAAAATAAAATATAAGTACAATATATACAAAAATGGTTATGTGAACATTGGTTAACAAACATAAGTTTACTTACGTGTGGCCACTTGTGCAATGACCACACGCTCGTGTTCTAGTCCCTTTTATACCCGTCCGGACCACGCTGCGGTACGTGCCGCGCAGTCTTATCACGTGGTCGGGAAGGTATAATGCTGTTGATTACTATACGATATTCTTGATACGATATGATACGTGCTAATTCGATGATACATTATGGCTGCGCGATAATGCACGTTAGCCCCGCTGCGCGGTTCTATCGATGATTCATACTGCTTTGGCCCGCGACAGGATGGTTTAAAGTAATTTTATTTGATTAAACAAAGCAAATTAAGTTGAGTTGGCATTTATGCCAGCGTCCAGTTGGGACAGTGTTAAAGCGTGTAATGAATGTGGTTCTGGTTTGTGTGGTCTTTTGTGTGTTTTTTTTGGTTTCGCGGTATTTCTTATTTGTTGTCCATTCGTATAGGACGTAACCATTTTTTCTTGTATTTCTTTCAACAAAAAGTAACAAACTAGTAGTCTAAATGCAAACTAACAGGATATGGATATGGATATACTATTATAACCACCAGGCAGGATCTAGGCGGGATACCGTTGTTATAGAATTGAAACACGAAACACACAAACAGGCACCAACAAAATTACAAAGAACGATGAACATCAACACATTAAAAATACAAATGGCAAAATAGAAATGATCGCTAATGATTTGGTTGGAGGGCATTTATATGCTCTGCTCGATGAGATGGCGCCATCTTACTACAATAGCTCATTTTTCATTTTTCACAGTGTATTCTAACGCTATCGACTTGAAGTTCTTTGAGGTGTTCAGTATGAAAGCGATGGTGATAGTCTAATCGATAGGATCGTATAGAGATATTTTGGTTTTGCCCCTACATCATCATCGGACAACACCACCAACATCCGACAAAGCAATGCAGAGCAGTGCCATACACTTGACGATTGACATTCGATACTTTTTTTTCGCTACATTTCATGATTGGACGCGGGCAATTCAAAAGCTCTCAATTTTTCGAATGAGAAAAAATGTGGCTCTGAAGATTAAAAAGGTTGGGAGCCCCTGGTTTAAAAAATCAAGGTTACAGTTAGGTTACAATTAATTTTTTAATTCCACCAAATCATTAATATTTGGACAAATAATGCATTAACACACACACACACACACGCATACAAACATGAATTTTCAGCAATAACAATAAATCATTTGAATGTTTCTGGCTTATAATAATGATAACGAAGATTAAGATGAGCATTTTCAGAGAAAGAATCGAGCAAAAATTAAAAAACATCGAATCTTTCGGATGATGATGATGATGATACAAAAATAAAAACATTTCTGTTTGATTCAGAAAGAATTCAAATAAAACGCCAGAATGAAACCAGATTCAGTTTTCAAAAAAATTAATCCAAAAACAATTTTTGGCCATAAGAAGCTTGTAAATCAGCGGCGGTGGTGGAAGATGGTTTTTTAGCCATGCGTTCCTGTTCTGCCAAAGATTCATATCGACCCATAGTAGTAGTTCTCCAAGCATTATTATTTACCGATCCATTTTTTGGTCCACTACCGCTGTTGGCTGTAGAAGAATCAAATGATTCTGAATCAATATTTATCATATCCGTTTGTATGTTCATTCCGCCTTGACATTTTACAGGAAAGAAAGAGAACGAAATTAGTTGAAATGATTTTGGAATAAAACTAAACTGCAACGAATTTAAATATTTCTAAAATAGCTACTTTTGTATCAAACCAAGACATCACTATGGACTAATGGACAGTTTCCTATGCATAGTTCAAATTTGGATCATGCACACTCTATGGAGCCACTATATATGTTCATTCGTAATTATTAAAATGTTGTGGCGGCAATCTTATCATACGAGGAAATTGATAGATGTGCACATCTGAACGCGGCGGACGTGGTGTACGTTTCACTGTGGCATATATCCCATCATGTTCCATTGAATACTATTGTTAATAGAATTAAACAGGAAAACATTTTAGAATCTAGTACAGAAAATAAAATTTCACAAACTAACATTGTTAGATTTGATGGGAGACATGTTTAAATGATTGAGCGGAAATCCACATTCCTCCGTGACCATGGCAGCGGCTTTAGCTTTCTCGATATTGGTCATTGCATATGGACTTTGGAAATGAATCGTGTTTGGACTTGCTTGACAATGGTTGTGGTTATTAGTGGCTGCAGCTGCAATTGGCTGATAATTTTTATGATCACCACCGTTGAATTCTTTCATATTGTTCTGGCTATTGCCGGTATTAATGTTATTATTAACATATTTAGCTTCGACCAATTCTCCCATGATCACTGATTCATCGGCTCCCGTTGAATATTTATGGGTATCATTAAAATTACCTTTGGGAAATTGTAAAATACAATAAAAATGCAACGAATTTATCGATCGAGTAATAATTTTTATACCATAGATGTTGTTGGTGTTTCGAGGTTTCCTCGTGAATATTATGTAAACCAAGGATAATAAAACCAGAATAACTACCAAGGATATAACCGATGGTACTACCACCAAAACATCTGCATAGAATGGTACAGTTGAAGTGGAACGAGAACCCATCAAAACAATAGCTTGATCATCTTTGGATGGAATTCAATGAAAAATCATGACATTTATCATCAATGGGAATTGGGTGGTAGAATACTAACTTTGCAAAGAAACCATTGGCGTGACGAAATGATATTCAGCTTCGGTGCTGCCCGCTTCATTGAATGCTGTCACACGGATTTGATACTTATGTCCCGGTGTTAGATCATTCAGTACGATAGTCCGTTGATCGGACATTGTCAATGGTGTCCAGTTATGTAATCGATCCGTTTTGTACATTACTTCAAAATTGTTTATTTTACATCCGCCTGAATAATGATAATTAAATAGAATAAGAATCGTACAGCCGTTATGTTTGAGGAAGATATTACTTTTATCTCCAAACACAATGAAAAAGATTGACCAACAAATACAGGGCACAGAAATAGATATATTGAGAGGCAAAACACTTACCGTCGTGAAATGAATCGAGATAAATGGTGACCATAGTGTAATTGACCGAAAGTAGAGAATTCTTATCTGGTGCAACTGGAGCTACAGGAACAATGGCAGCAACCAACAATAAGAGTTTAAAGAAACCGGAGAAAAATAAAACCAGAAAGAAATTAATCGTATGGGAACGGATAAATCTTAAACACAAACGCTCACATAAACACAACAGAATAAAGAATACCAAAAAAATAGTATCGTTTGAGATTCAAGCCATAAAGAAAGAAAGTATTTGATGTGTAAGTGGTAGGATCTTTTGTCTACATGTACAGTCAATACAAACATTCATCAACTTGAAATTGGAAAGTTAGTCCCGTTTGGACTGTTTGGATCTTGGATTTATAGCAAAGCCTCAACAATCAAACGGAATATCATTAAAATGGATTGAATAGATTAGAAAGGATTTGGTTCCCGTTTTTTTGGTAGCAGGTAATAATCAGGTAATTTGGAATTTCCGTTTCTCGGCCTTCCGGAATCCACATCCACCCAGTGTGTTATGATTTCCGATTAGCCGAGTTGTCTGGCAACCGATTACAAGTTATTTAGGGTAAACTTTTCGATGAAATAATAATTGCATTAGAAAACGAATTTCTTTGCGGTCCTAAGCCATATTCACTGCAACAAGTATTCGAGTGCCAAACAACAATACCAAAAAGAATAAATCTATTGGACAACGATCCAAAGAAAGCCAGTAATAACAATCGGAGAATAATTATTACTGTTCTAGTGGTTTTAGGTGTTTTTTCCCCTACTTTTCCCCTAGAATTTCTGAACATTCTATCGACATGAGAACAAACGACAACACTCAACATTCAATATGTATGGTAATTTGAACATACAGAAACAGGAAACTGAATGAGACATGTATTTTGGAACACATATAGGCACCAATATTATTTAATATGGTCGCATCAAAGGATAAAGATCACTGTGTTCAAGCAAGAATATTTCACATACTATTTTTTTTCTATCTTTTTGAATTTGTTTTTTATTGAATCAAATTGCTCTAAATGGGGAGAGGATATCTATAAGAAAGAGAGAGAACTTGAGGGGGTAGTAGAATTGAGAGAATGGTCCTCTTTCAACTTCCCCAAAAAAGAGTGAGGAGAGAGAATATTGCTTGAATGAATGAAGAAATGGTTTGAATGCAAAAAAAATGCTCAAACCTAAACACACAAAAGAATAAAGATGCTTCCAATAAAGATAGAGATAGAGAAAAAACATGAAGTGAAAATTGACTATCATCACACCCGAATTCTATTGGATCACTATCAATATGGAACTCATCTAAGGGCGGCATTTTCTTCACATTTTCTCGGGCAGTACTATTATAACATGAATTTTTTTCTTCGGTCTCGTTTTATTCGCATTTTGGCATAAGCTAAATTCTTAGCCATTCTTCGACGCCATAGTGACCAAACGTCCAACCGATTATGATGAAGAGGCGATGAATACTAGTGCCTCGGATATTATGGTTTAATAATTTAATATTTCTCTCTTTCAAAGATGATTCACCATTTTTTCATTCGAAAAAATTCCCGAATATTGCTATTATTTGGGAAGCATTCTAGGACTTCTGTCTGATTTTATTCCAGTTCTCTCTCCCTTTTCTCCTCAACAACAACGACAAATGGTAAGGCGACCAGAACGATCGAAACCAGAGAAATGCTTATTATTATTAAAAAAAACATGTTTGTACACATGATGGGATTCTTCTATTGAAAAATCCCCCTTCCTGTAAAGCAAAAGCAATGAGAAGATGGAGCAATTATATTTATTCTAGATTTAGAAATCATTTCCAGAATCTAGAAAATAAAAAAAATGAGAGCTCTTCATCCTTTTCATTCTTGTTCAACTCTCTTTGGTCTCTATTCTTTTTTTGCCATTGTCATCGGAGGAACATAATCGAATATAATTTTAATAGTTTTTGCTGAAGTCGGTGGGCGGAAAATAAAATAAAATTTCAGACAACCGATTTAGAGATAGAAAAAACTCTAAAATATAGAAAAAAGCCAGAAAACATTTAAAGATCATCATGAACAGAGTTCAATACCACCACCATTCTGTTACCATCAACACCATGATCATCATCATTATTATCGACCATTATTATTATTAGGATTCTACATAAAAAAAATATCCATGTTGGAGCCTATGTATGAGGAGGGTATAATATGTTGATGGCAAAATTCAAAAATTCCATTTCCGTTACCCGCCGCCAAAAAAATCGAAAAATAATCCGCTGACAAGCCCAACAAAATCCGTCATCATCATTATATTATCAAAAAAGAGAAAAATTTGAAAAATGGAAAACTCTTTACAAATCACAATTCTAATGTAAAAGACCTCGCTAATTTTATCCTTTACATAGTAGGCATTTTCCAATGCTCCAGTTGGGATACCAATAATCAAAAAATAAGATAATACTGGTTGAGAAAAGAAATTCTCGTGGTAGTAGTTGTTGTTGTTGTTCAATGATCTTTGATTACCGACCGCCAGCAAATCATCAAGTCGATGTCAAATGCTGAGTTGATTGGCAAGAGAGCCAAAAAGAGGGAAAAAAGGAAAAGGAAATAGCTATAAATCATCAAAATAATGCTTTCGCGCCAAGGATTGTGGGTGTTTGTAGAGCTTATTGCTCTGTTCTAGATACACAACTACCACAACATTTAATGTGATACAAACAAAACTTCTCCAGAATTGGATCCAACAAGACAGCCATGCAGTCGAACAACAGGAACAATAACACCAATCTTTTTCTTTTGCTGTTGATCGCATCGGCGATTGATGTTTGTCGAGTTTCGTTCATCGATTTTGGTTTTTCGAATCAATTTTGCATATCACGTATTGTGTAGCCCACTTAGCTTTAGCATCATTGATGGCTGGGCCACAACCAGTGATGCTGGCGGTTGGTGATATATGCTTTCCGCAATAGCTTAGAATAAAGATTAGTTTCGCTTTGGTTTTGTGTGTTTCGTTTCATGAACATCAAATCTACACTAATAGAAGCCTACCATATATTGCATATGTTGTCGTGTAACTCTGTAACAACAATTTTAGGTTTTGATCCCGTTCGGGGCTATCCAAGAATAAAAGTGGAAATGTTTACACAAACACACAGCCACATCAAGGGAGAGAGCTGTAAGCTGAAAAAAGAAAACAAAACTAATACGGAACTTACATGTTCCATCTGTACGTGCAGAGACCACTTGGCTTGGATCACCTTTGCCTACAGAATTGAAACCAACCAAATAATATTGATAACGTGTACCGCAGCGTAGATCTTCATGCGAAAATGTGTTGACATTGGCCAGGGTCATTTCTCTCCAATCACTTGATTCGCGTTTGAAATGCAATACATATCCTGAAACAATTTGATCGGGTAAAATGGACCAAGTCAAACGAATCAAATTGAATGTCACTTCGGCCACTTGTAATGATGGTGATGCGGGAGGATCTTTGTAGATTGAGGAGAAACGAACAAAAATGATCAAGAATCGGTTATATTTTCAATGAATACTAATGCGGATAACGCGATTGTTGCTCATTTTGTACGGTGAAAACATACCGAATTCCAGTGTTTTCACATGAACAGGTTCAGAAGATGGTCCAGCACCTTTAGAATTGAATGCTTGAACAGTGATTTCATAACGTGAAGCTCTTTTAAGCTCATTTATTGTACATTCTTCAACACTATCTTTGCCTTTAACTTCAAGCGTTTTATAGATGAAATCATTTGATCCAGAAGATTCCAGGCTGGAGGCAGAATTCATTAAACGATAGCCGATATAATAGCCACGAATAATGCCGAATTGAAGCTCTTTTCTTGGAGCTTTCCAAGACACCTTGAATTGGTCGATTTGGCAAATACAAACAATAGTATAAGGCGACAGGATATTATTGTCCAACAATATCACAGCCAAGATAATTAAATTATTCACCTTGATCGATGTTGAACTAAGTGCAACCGCTTTAAGATGGAGCGGTGGACCACCGGGAGTTTCTTCATCGGTTTGTACAACCACAACATCACTTGGTTCACTATGGCCCAAATCATTGACAGCAATAAGACGTACTTGGTATGCGGTAATCGGTTGAAGACCATTCAATGTGACAGAATTTTCTGAGGCCACCAATGTGAGGTTATAATAATGAGATGATGATTTTTCTATCAATAAAACCAAAGAGAACAAAAAGATAATAAGATCCAGACTCAAAAGACCCAGAAGCAGAATACAAAAGGAGTAGCCAGCGGAAAAAAATAATAATCAATGAGCTTCAGTACACAATGCACACAATTGTGAAAACTTGGTATCATTTTCAAATTAATAGCACCGCTACCAATGTCCACCAACACTGAAGCCACATCATCCGATGTTAAATACAAAAGTTTCCAGACTAACCATCGGGAAAAAGATCGCATCCAACAGAAAAAAATAAAAAAAAATTTATTTTAAAATAAAAAAAGAACAGGAAATGCTTCGGCAAAGAAGAAAGCTCAATGATTAATTGGTGCAATGGCAACCACCACTAACAATAAAGAAGACCATTGGAAATGAACCAAAACGAGACCAAACACACAAACACACACACACACAGAGAGAGAGAGAGAGAGAGAGAAAAGAGGAAACTTGGGCGCCATTGGTACTTCGAGAATCCGCATCATTTTATTTTATTTCTTATTTCACATTATGTTGAACACTCGTTTGTCCTAATTTGGCTTCACATTTTCCTATTTTCGCTGTATCTCTCTTGGTCAGACCGTTTCTTCCTTTGTCTGGTTGGCATGAGAGCAACCAAAATGACCGACCAATGGAGCTAAGCGCTCGATACTCGATGAAAATAGTGCAAGAATCAATCGAATGATTTATTGGAATGAGATACTTTCTCTTCTTTAGTTATAAGTCTGTTCTTTCGGTAGTGCTTATTCGGAAAATAGCCAAATAAGAAAATAAGACAGCAAAATGTTATTGGAATCTATCTCCGTCATTTCAGAAGTAAATTTTCACCGGACAGGACACATTCAAAAGTAGAGAAAACCCTTAATATGGAAAACTCGTATCTCTGGCGCCAAAAACAAAAAAAAAACAGAGAGGAAAGCTTATGGCAGAGCATGAAAGGAAGGAAACATAAAATCTTTCAATTGATCGTTTGAATTCCACATTCGATTGACTTTTGCCTGATTTCTATGGGTCCAACAATTTTTGACAACATCTAGGAACCAAGTTATCAATCGGAATCCATCAATGGAAGTTTCAATTCTGCTGAAGATGGGCTATAATCGAGGAAGACGGAAGTTAGACCAGGGGTGAGCAACCTTTTTAATGAAAGGGCCCAATTTAAATTTTAAAATTTTGCTGGGCCGCACATAAAGTATTGCATAATTTAGACCAACCCACAGGAGAAAAGAAACACAGCTTCTTTTCCTGTTTATCACGTTCACGCCGGCGTGTACCACCGGTGGTTCACACTAATCCTTCCCATCTGGCGGCGTGTACCACCGGTGGCTCACATTTACATTGATTTTACTCGCGCGCCGCCCCACAGTTAGAATCATGAAAATCTGCGCCGGCTTGAACGTGTTATAGTGTGTCTCGTTATCGGTTCGAATCACAATGAACCAATCAGAGGGGAAAACGGTTCTAATAGGCGTCAAACATACGTAGGCTTGTACAGGTTATAGCTGTTTGCTTTACATTGGTTTATAGTGCGTCTCGTCATCGGCTAAAATCATCACTGGACCAATAAGAGAGAGAGAGGAAAACAGCTTCTTCTGCTGTTTAAAATGCTTGGTGGGCCGCACCATAATGTTTGATGGGCCGCAACCCTGCGTAAGACCAAAAGTTAAAATAAAAATGAAATCAAACTATCAGCTAAATTAAGCATATTGCTGAATTTCCATGAAAACGATCAAATAATCAGCTCTACAATAGATTTAGTGACCAACCACTTATATTCTCTAAACTCATCTCCATCGCCCAAATAAGTGGAATATGTCAACAACTTTGGATCAGAATAATTTCATTTCATTTTTGCCTGAAGAGTCCCAAAAAGATGGGTTCATTCAAAACTTGGAGTGGTTGTTTTGTTAAAACACAAAGATAAAGTGTGATTGTAATGATTCCTGCAAGTAGGAAGAAAAAACTTGCTCTCTTTGGACCTCTCTGGTTCCAACCAAACAAAATAGAGAGAGAGACAGGGGCCAAAGCTTTTCGATGAACAAAACAGAATTGCAGTCAAGTGGTTTGTTTCTCTCAAAAAGAATTCTGGTCGTACTTTATTTCTTTTCTTAAACTGGACGTAACGCCAAGTAAACGGTGTTAAACAGAAAATTAAATAGAATAATGATGATGCTGATGGTCTTTTTGTTGTCCAGATGAAGATTGTTTGGAGAGAAAAAATGAAATTTGAAATAGAAGATTTCAATCGTGAAAATCATAAAAGATCAACTTTTTCTCCGACTACTACTAGCTTAACTGATTTTGTTTGGCAATTTTTTTTTGTTCTCTCCCTCTTAATGGAAAACCGAATTGGCCAACACAATATAAAGAGAAGCAGACCACTGGAACAACAACCATTGGATAACTTTTTTGGGCTGGTTATTATTTTTAATTAAATTTACAACAACCTTCATTGCTTATGAACATGCTCAGAACTTATGGGATGGCGGCATTTATCACTATCGCTATTGACCAATTTTTAGCAGTTGGCAAAGCTCGTATAGAGCTAAGGGGGAAGCCTTGCCTTCTTTAAAAATAAATCCCTCCCTCAAATGGCAACAACCGCTAATACTACACAAAAAACAACTTTTCCCCTCCTTTTTTCTATTTCTGAAAACTTTGGTGAAATTTGATTTTGCCAAAAAAAATGATAATAATAACAGATTGAAAACCACTAAAAAGTTTGGACAGTTTTACAGTTATATCAACGGAAAAGAAAGGAGAATCATTTTTAGGAACACAAGAAACGCGCCTCATGCTTAAAAAACAGGATCGAAAGCAATGATTTCAGACTGAAGAAAAAAAATCAGACTTACCACTTTTGGGCCTATGTTGAATAATATAATGAGTCAATGGACTGTTACCACTGTACGGTGTGGACCATGTCAAACGTATGGATCGTCCATCACGTTCGGCCAATTTTATGTCTCCAGGTGGATCAGGTGGCTCTATACCGGTTTAGAAAAATTGATACCTGTGATGCGATTCTATACCGTTGCCGGATTATAGCTTACCTTGTACAATAAGTTGAATATTGGTATCATCATGGCCGTAAGCGTTGGAGGCCAGACAAGTGTAGAGGCCACCATCCCGACGATCCGCATTACGGATCAATAATTCTGATCTAATACCATCATTCATGATCGTTTCAATCAAATCATAGCGACCATCCTCGGTGGTCATCAATGGTGCTTTGTCTTTAAACCACGAAATGGCCACCGGTCTGCCATCATCAACAAAACGGGTGGTAACCGCCCGGTATCAACATTAGGCACGATATATCTTAGAACAA
Source organism: Amerodectes protonotaria (assembly GCA_025882695.1). Lineage (NCBI taxonomy): Eukaryota > Metazoa > Arthropoda > Arachnida > Sarcoptiformes > Proctophyllodidae > Amerodectes > Amerodectes protonotaria. The sequence continues at coordinate 11,415 of JAOZJS010000089.1, forward strand.
AACAATAACATACGATCGGCCACTTACTTATCTCCATTTGCACTACATTTGATACGAGCCTCTAATCCCCGATGAACGGTTTCGGTACGGAATTTCGTCTCAAAAGTGGCGGCCACTGTGATTGAATAATGGTTTTATGGATCAGTATTAGTCTATAACCATTATCAATAAGATGCTGTTTTTATTATTATTATATTATCATCAATTGTGTTATGGTGTGGGCAGTAACAAAAAACAACAACAACCAAATTGGTATTATTGTCTCTAGTGTAGACTTTGGTCCTCGATTATAATCTCCTTCCTATTTTTGTGGATTACAATGCATTTATAATAGACAAAAGCATAGATAGAACCTAAGAATGAGCGTGTGTGTGTGTGCATGCGGTACAAAGACTTTGGTATTCCGTGGCTTACCGTTGACAGTAATCTTGATAACTTTACTAATTCCAGGACCAATACCATTGGAAGCGGCACACATATAATAGCCAGTATCAGATTTATGTGTATTATGTATGATCAATGAACCATTCTCATATGAACGATAATGTCCATTGGAAATTATTGGTTTGAAATTCGATGGTAATTCTGATCCATTGTCTGAATCTTTGTTTTGGATTGTCGTACAAGGTCGGAAAAGTTCGAGAACATCGTAGATTAGATGAATTATTACGTAAATATTCAAATAAATAAAAAAAAGCTTACCGTCAGCACGCGACCAAGTGATGATCGGTTCTGGATAAGCATCCGTATCACAATCGATAATAGCGTTTCTTCCTTTCACCACTGTTGTATCTGTTGGCTCGATTCGCCAACGCGGAGGCACTGAATATTTTATTTAGTAGAAGCATAATCAATATGAATTATGAAATAAAATCAATAATAAGTGATTCTCTCGTTTTTGAGGTCAGAAACACCGGCAAAATCCAAGTACCAGCACTATTAACATTAGTAACCACTCCTGATATTCTTTTATTGGCAGCAAAAATGATTTTTGCCATGAATGTTTTAGTTTTGAAACGCTGCCAAAATAGAAACACTTGGCCAGGCGAACCAATACTGGGTTCTCAATTGATAAAAATGTTCTTTACCTTATTCTGTTTCTAAAGGCCTAACTAAATGAATAAATATGATGATGAATGGCGAGAATGCACTATTGACCACCGCCCCTATCATCATCATTCTTATATTTGTATTCGTTCAGCCGAACAAAAACAGAAACATCCCCAAAGAAAACGGAATAACTGTTCTTGGTGCAAATTTGTATATGTCTATGTGAATTGAAAGGATTCATTTCCAAAGATTCGGTTCATTTGCATACATTAAATAGAATATTTATCAGCAAAAGAGAAGAGAGAACAAGCTAACACTGGTGATACTGGTGATTCTTGAGCTAAAGTAAATGTGTGTTCTCGATCTCTTTCTGCCCCAAACTCTCTTGGGACAACTTGTTATGTAACTTGGTCCCATTAGGCCATTTTTCTCAAACGGTCTAAAAGTCAATTGAGAATTGGCTGCTATTGATACATCGACTGTATCAATTGATGATGCTCGTCATAAATCGGGCCAATGTTCATATTCATTTGAGGAGGGAGCCCAGGAAAACACTCCCAATTCACTTTTTCAATAAGTCAAACATTTTGAAGGAATTTGCAAGGAATAGAGGAATGGAATGAAAAATTCAAAAAGAAGTGCAAAAGCAGAATCGAAATATGTATTAAAAAAATTGTCGGCTGTTGATTTTTCCCTGAAACAAATCGCTTATGATCCAGAGGATGATTCAAAACAAGCAAAAAAAATTCTATTTTTCATTTCAAAAGCAAAACGCTCCGGAACTCAGTGGGGAAAGTCTGCGATATTGTGAATCTTATGCTATATCAATAAAAAGTTTTACTTTAGTTTGTGGCAGCGGCAACTTGTATGAAAAAGTTCCTTTTTTTAATTTCCAATTATAATGATTGCATTATGTAATGTAATTAATTTAATTATTACCCGCACATGAAAACTGCACACTCTACACGTATAGCCTTTAACTTCTTAACCCTTTCAGCACGACTGGGATGTCCCAGAGAATGCATTGCATCGCACTGTATAAGCTTCGGTTGGAAACATGAAGCGCGCGAGAATGCAATGCAGTGAAGCCAACTTTCAAGGGTACAGGGGTAATCCCCAAGTTTTTCCGACCAAGCTCCAATCCGGAACGTGCTAGACTTTTTTTCCAAGAATATGTAATGCAGTGAAGTCAACTTTCGAAGCAAAGCGCTAAAAACCAAACTTGAAGCGCGAGAGAATTTTTTTTCCGAGAAAATGCAATGCAGTGAAGCTTTTAATGGGATTTCAGTGCTGTAGAACCTTTGATTCGCCAGCAAAGTCTATGGGATTTTCTTATGCATTGGGATATGGGGCAAACTAGACTCACTTCATATGAAGTAAGTTCACGCGTTGGTGCGAATAGCCGTGCTGAAAGGGTTAATCTACTAATATTCGAATTCTGATGAAATCTTTTTTTGCTAATAGCTTTGCTGGATTTTTATCAACCTCAACAAATAATGAACCAGTATGTGAACAAGACACAGAATAATAATGAAATGTAATGCAAAACGCCTACCGTGAATGACCATCGACGCACTGTGGCTACTACTACCGGCAGCATTCGATGCCACACAGGTGTAGTTGCCTTCCGAACAAATAGATTGATGAGTATGATGATGGCATGGAACAAAAACCAGTAGAAAATAAAGAATTTATTAGTATGGCAATGGAACAATGTAGAAACATCGCATATTTTAACGATTTAGAAGGAACAAAATTAAAAAATTATCACACCTCTATGATCTGGTTGAACCGATTCGAAAGCCAATGTAACTGAATAATCGGTAACATGAATAATGTTGGTTTGAGGCAACGAACCCGTTGATAATTTTTCACCATCTTTATACCATTCGACCTTTGTAGAAGAGAGGCAAGAAGAAAGTGAGAAGAATGGAAAAATGTTTAGCTTCAAGGCATAAAACATCATCGATTGTCATTTAAACTTACTTTGATTGGTGGATCACCTTTCACCACAGTGCATAACAAATTATAACGTTGAGATTGATGCAAAGATTGTGGAAATTTGAATGGTTCGATCACAGGACGAACTGCATGAATAGAATTCGGTAGAAAACCAAAGAGAAAATAGAATAAAAAATAAGGGAAAAGCAGAGAAAAATGATTATAAATTATATTTGAGGTTCCAGGGAAAATCATTAAATATAAGGCACATTCTATCCAGGAGAAATCTCATTATATGCCAAAGAATTTGGTTGGTTTTCCTGTTTGCACAGTAGATTGCGTTTAGGGATCTAATAGAAAATGAGAGGCGCGAATGGCGACCCCAAAATTGTTGAAAGACCGACCCGGGGACAAACACAATAGCGAAAGAAAAGATGTACAATAGCTCTTACATCAAAAGATCCCAAAGACTTTCCAGAAGGTTATGATATTAGTGGTTTTACCAAACTAAAATTATTATTCTCTAATATTCATCGAAAAAAATAGATAAAAGGCAATAATGATTTACATCGATCATCATCATGATCGACGGAATCTATTGTTTTTACTATATCTTTTAGTGTTTTGTGCTTAAATTGAATCCTGAGCAAATCCTGTTCCATGAGATAAAAGAAAAAACCAACCTTAGAATCAAAAATAGCAAGCATAGACAACTTGATTCAAGAATTTTAAGTTTTCAAATGGCTATTTGCACATAAACGGGTTTTCAAAATACACACAGTCAAGGAAGCCCCTGCGAAGGTGATGAACTCGGAAAAAAATTATATCGATAGTGAAAATCTACTACGGCCATCATTATAAAGGATTTCCCCTGCACATTTTCAACATGGTCTTTTTTGGAAAAGCAATTACTTAAAACATAAGTTTGAGCTTTATTGGTGTCAGGATTCATGGAAAGTTTTCTTTTAGTAGATTTTTCCATTCAAACATGTAGAGCAGAGTAATTTGGCAAGTAATTAATTCTATTATTGCAAGTCCCCAAGAAACAAGATTGCCTTAAATTGTCTTGTGCTGGCGTGAGTTTTGGTGGTTGTATTCAATTGAATTATGCTAATGAGAGTGAATGGAATGTGAAGAGAATTTGACGAATCATTAAAGTTGATGATGAAAGCGGTGGCGATTATCATTGGACAGCAACAACAATACTGATCACCAAAGATTCATTCGGAAAAAATTAAACGCTTAGCATGAAAGTAAAAAAATGAAAACCAAACTAATTTAACCGAATGCCTGGGAAATGAACAAACAATTAACACAAACACATACAATCTTCGAACAATTAAGCACACATATCATTATTATTTTTTTTATTAACCAGAATGAAGCTGCCAAACCATATAAAAGAATCTGAATCTATTCGAACACGGGCATGTCAGTGATAAAGGATGAGTGAATCGCAAACAATCCAAAAATGAAAATAGTAAAACAAAGAACAATCAAAATGTTTGGGCATCTGATACGGGGGCGTGGTTTACATGGCCCATTGTGGTATGGGTTAGGAAATTTTCGGCCTGAACCTCAGGTTCCACCAGCTAAACCATTGCTCACATAATTTATCTCATAAACATAATTTTCTCGTGGTCCAGTAGCCTTTAGGTCTAATTGGCGCAGGATTTTAGGGGTTCACACTAAACAGCCACGATTTGGAACCCAAGCGAATAATGATAATAATAATAATAAAAAGGAAGCACAGACCGTTGATGCGGTTAATAATAATAATAATAATAATAATAATAATAATAATAATAATCATCATCATCATCATTATAATAATAGTTTTTTGATATAAAAAAACAATAATAATAATATAAATTATATTAAAAAATAAATAATACATGAGCCTTCCGGAAAACAAGCGAGCAACATTGATGCATTCCAAAACGGATGAATAATTTTGATTACTAGATCAAATAAGTGCCTCAAACTATAAAGCTTTAAACATCATCATAATATCCGATAAAAGCGGCACTTTTGTTGCACCGTTTCACATATAAACATCCTCAAAACATTGGAAGCGTTTTCGGAATAACGGGTCATTGTTAGTGTGATCATTATGGACAAAACCCAATAAGAATTTTCGGTTAAGCGCTGTGGTTGCATTGATACTGTTTGGGATCCTATCTCTGACACCACCATATCATTTGCTTTTTTCCATTGGTCTAGCTTCCAGTTTTCTTAGACACATTGAAGAAAAAAAGTACGACGAAAAACCATAAATTCCAAAAGGAGCAGAATTTCGATAAAAAAAACTTGATGCTTGTACCATTATCATTATTATGATTATCACAAATATGCTTATAAATAAAAATATAGACAGATGCGCTAGCATTGATACACGCAATAATAATTCTGGACCGTGCTGGGGAAGATAAAGAAAATATAATAATTTATATTTTATAAAAGATACTGAGAATTTCGATGATATCGAAAACCTTTAACCAAAAGCCTCATTGAAAAATTATTCCCTACTCTTATCATCAACAAAATTCTAGGGCCATGCCCACAACTTTTTGTGGCAGATTCGGATTCTGATCATTATTACTATTGGATTTCTCGGTTGAGCTAAAAGCTAAATGCCAAGCCGCCTCAACAGAATTCATGTGTGTGTGTGTGGGTGTGAGGGGGTGCGTGAAATGTCTTTGTTCTGACGGTTTATGATTTCAAAAATATATGATCGCGGTGATAAATTTTCAATATCTAATCGCGAAAGGGTTAGAATCCAATAATCCATAACACTCGAAAAAAAACAAAAGACAGAATCCTGGAGGGCCATGGATACCAGAAAGAGAGAGGGAAACCTTGTGATGGGGCGATAAATCAAAAACCCAACCAATATTAATGGCCGTGGTAGCAGCGAAAATGGTGATAATAGAGCAGCCAATAGAAGAAATAGTGTTAAAACAGAGGATTCAATAGAATCCAGTGAAAAATAATTATAAAAATATAAAATAGAAGCCATAGCGTTATTATCGTTATTATTGAACCATGCGGCATAACCATCATTAAACCTAGCCCAACGATATTATCTTATAGCTTGGCTTATTGGTTGGTTAGAAGCATTCTCTCATTGTGAGCTCAGCTCACACTCTCATTGTCACAGCAGGACATGGTATACATGGCCCCAGCTTCTATTGTATAGTATACGACATTAAATTAATAATAGTTCAAGAGAGAGAACATTCCTGAATCCTGAATTCATTCAATATTCGATATCACCACTAGTACAAGTAGTGAAAATCCGAAAAAAGACTAAATTCCTTTGATCCTCAAGTTCATTTTTGCGCGGGATTCTCAGTAGGACAATATGGCGGGTAGGGCGAGGATAGGGGCGACAAAGATATTGCAAAAGAATATGTTTTTCTTCATGTTAACTGGATCATAATTATGACTATTATTAATAATAATAATAATAATAATAATAATGGTACAGAGAAATTGCACATAGAACACACATAGAATAATACTGTTGGCCATTCCTATTGATAATTCATCGACCACCACCAGCACCATCGAACCATGGCCATCAGCCACTAGCCATGATCGACCGATCCAATGTGTTTGCGCTCGCGCTTCGGTTTCATTCGTAATTAATAAACGAACGAACCAGAAAAAGGGAGAGAGAGAGAGGGAGGGAGAAATGGGAAAGAGAGAGAGAGAGAGAGAGAGCTGGAACAAGAACAGAATAATCATTAAAATGATTGAGCAATGTTAGGAGACAAAATAATAACCGATAAAAGCTAGGAAACCCGCACATTCACATTATCATCAAAAGCTTCAACATTAAAATAATAATAATAATAATAATATTGGCAAAAACATCGATCTTCTTCTTCTTCTTCTTCTTCTTCCTCTTTTATTCTCGATCGAGTTTCGGTTTTCTCCGTTTACACATCTTGGTTTGGATAAAATAGAGGGAGGCGACGATGCTACGCCAATAACAATCATAATAACAACAAGAATAACACCACAATTTTGCCAAGATAAAATGAAAGCATGATAGGAAGTTCGATGGTGGTGGCCCACAGTAATAAATTTCGGACAAAGTCCAAGGGGCTTGAATATAGAAAGAATAGCAGTTGTGCCCACACTAACATCTTGATCATCATCATACACACTACCAAGAAAAAATCATTATCAACAAAAACCATTGCTACTGTCTGCTATACAAATAAATGGATGGATGGGGATGGTTAGTCTGCTTGAAACGAAACTTTATAACCAAATTATTTCTTTGGTTCGGATGATGATCAAGATAATATTATGCAAAACGACGATGATACTGGTTTAAATGTTGGTATTGGTGTTCCATCGTCAAACTAATAAAAATAACCAGTCAAGTAATAATAATAATGATGATGAACATGAAAGTATCATGTCCGTATATGTATTATTCGATATCGATGCTCCGGAGTGTCGGAATCGCTAGGAAACCCGATAATTAGAAAGAGGATACGGCACATTACTTGGCCGACATCATATTGGTCAATTGTTGTTGGAACTGGTTCTAAATTGTGTGTGTATGGGTAATATGTGTGGAACTTTTTTTTGGGATTCTTCAACTAGATTCTTCTACTTTTTTTGTTGTTTGTCACAATCGTTAAGCTTCATCAAAGTCATCATCAGAATAATAATCGATCAGGATGGAGATGGAGCCCAAATCATCATCATCATTAACATCGACAACGACAACATCAATTGCAATCTGGTTTCTCCTCTTTTTTATTTCCTTCTCTCTCTCTCTCTCTTTTTCGAGCAAATGGTTTATTGATTATTAAACCCAAAAGATTCTATCAAACATTGTTTGATAGAAAGAATGAGAACGAGAGCGATGGAGAGAGAGAGAGAGAGAGAAAGAAAAAAACATGTGAAGATTGTATGTCAATTAAAATTGCTCTACTTTGCTGTTGTTACACAAGAATTTTGGTCTGTAGCGCATCTCTATGGTGGTATTGCGTTGATTGATTGGTTGAAACAAAATATTTCCCCTTTTTTCGCTACTGAAATTGCTGCTGTTGTTGTTCGGTGAACAACCAAAAGCTAACCAACAACCCGAAAACCGACCGAAAACTATCGGAATCCTAGTAACACAAAATCGATCGGTCCATGGTAATAAAACCAAAGATGGAAAGCGCACAGAAATCAAAAACCGAAAATAGAAACATGAAAAAAAGAAAAGCTGGGAAAAAAATTCAGGCGCTTGTTCCAAGTTGTCAATGTGTGTAGTTGAAATTTGCTTATCGAAAAAAAGGAAAAAAAAAGAGAGAATAATAAAGGCGCCCAACGCAATAACCAACCAAGCAGCAAACGTTATTAATAACTTTGAATGATAATAGTTTTTTTTCTTGTTCTTTGCCTTATCCTCATTCTTTTTTTGGTCCTGTCGTTTTAGGCGTCATAATTTCATTGAAAGTGTTGTTCAACAGGGACCAAAGAGAGTAAAGAATAGAGGAAAATTGGTGAAAACTCGATAAGAAATCAATTTCAACTATACCAAACTTTCGCTCTCATTTCGGTTTTTCTCAAGCAATAAGAAGCAAAAAAAGCCCGTTAAATCGGTTATTGGCGGTGAAATAAAATATATTCTGGCGCTCAACAAAACCCCAAAACGACAAGACATTCTTTTCTGACCCAGCGACAAGATCCATAAACTCTTGGATCACATGCAATATGGTTGGGTAGGCAAGGCAGAGGGAAAAAAGGAGAAAAAGACCAAAAAGATAATACAATGCGGCTTCATGTTATTTAATAATAATAATAATAAGAGCTGCATACGAGGTTTGAAAGGACAAGGATTGAAAATGGATGAAATATAAACATAGAGAAAAGAATTTGATTAAAAACAATTCAGTTGGGAAATGAATGATGTATAAAAGCGGATAGCTCAAAACTTTTTCATTTATTCTAAATGAGATAGACAACTCCGGAAAAAGCAGAATTGCAATCAATATCCGCATGGCCTTGTACGGGCACCATCAAAAGATCATCAACATCATGACAGAGAAATAGGAATTGGATTTAATGTATGGTATGTTTGTCTGAGTCTTTGAATCTTGTCTGGTCAAGAGAGAAATTTTAAATTCAAATTTAACAATGTGTAAAATAAAGATTCGTGCCCACGCAATCATTAAAATGATTGAGCAAATAGGGACCTGCCCCAATCAAGAAAAATCATGAGAGACAGACATGCGCTGGTTTAAATGCTTAACTCAAACGTGTGGCTGAAAGAGATTGGTTCAACCCTTTCTGAGAGTCGGTGCTTTAACCTATCAATCAACTATATTGAAACAGTACAAAAGGGGAGGTGTAAATAAAGAAAATCGGGCCGAACAATTATAACAGCAAACAAAATGTATGCAGCCATTTTCTAAACTAAACGAGTGGCGATTTGTTAGTTTTGTATGTTTAAAACTCGAATCATTTAGTACACAGTCAATGAGACGCCTTAAAAAAGAGGCTGGAACATCATCAACAAAGACGACAGCAACAGCACAAAAGCACTGGAATAGTTATGTTTCTAACTTTTGAAAATTTAGTTTTTCTAGTAATTTTCTCAGCCAATACCAATACCAATACCCAAAAAAATAACCCGCAAGATTTTAAAAAACCAGAATAAGTGACTGTCACCAGGTTTACGCATATGGAATCCTTGAAATACATTCAACTGATTTATTTTCAATGCACGTCTGCTAAATACTAAACAAATGTCCTATAGATCCATTTATGTAACTGTCTAGCTTGCTGTAATGTCATTGAGGCATCACTAGGATCAGTTTGGAATTGATCCCAAAAGCATCCCAGGAAAAACTTTTAAAAGAATGTTTGCCTTGATGCGTGCGTGTTTTCGGTATGTTTGTTGGTCGGTCTGTTGGTTGGTTTAGCATAACAAATAAAAGCTGGGAGAAAAGAATAAAAGAATTGGATAAACATGGTTTTTTTACAAAAGCCATAGAATGCGATTGTGGGGCACAAATTCGGTGGTATATTATAGATCGGGTTTTATGGTATTTTATAAATAAATGGATATGGATAAGCAATCATCATCAGAATGATAATAGTGCACAATAGTGATAATCATACATACCAAACACTTTAAGGGAGAACGAAGTTTTGGCACTGGAACGAATATCTTCTTTGTTACGTGCTATACAAGTATAAAGGCCTTCATCAGTAACACGTTCAAGCTCATTTATGGTAAGGGTGCCATTAGTGAACACTTTTTGTCGATGATTATATGGAAGACGAACGGAATCTATTATTTATTTATTTTGTTCCAAAAAGGATGAAACCAAAAATCGAATGAAAATGAATGGGCAATTTATAATCATAATAACAATGATAATAAGTAAAACACTTATTATTAAAACGATCATTTTGAAAATGATGGAATCGAGAATTCTTATTTGGTATGCTTACCTCTTTCCCAAACAATTGAATCGATTGGATAGCCACCGACTGGACATGTAATGGAAATACTTTCGCCTGCCACCGCGGTCATATTGGGCATTCGTCTTACGGTTGGCCTACCGAATACATTAACTCTGGCCGAATATTGCACGGTGGCCACATCATTAATCGCCATACAAGTGTATAAACCACCATCTTCCAAAAGAACAGAGAACAGAAAAATGTTCAGGCTTTTTTTTATGTTTGTTTGCTCCAAATTATTGGGTTAGAAATATGAACAATGTTTCGTACAAGAATCCAGAAACGATAACAGAAGCAGAAATAAAAAGCACAAACCTTCTGGCAGAATGGATGATATGTTGACATAGCTGACCAATAGGGAATCTCTTGTTACATAATCACCAATCCGGTATCTAGCCAAATGATCTGGTATGGGTAACTTGTCATAAACGTGCCACAAAACTTGAGGGATCGGATTTCCCGATGCTATACACTAATTTTTTTTTTCATATGGTATGTTTGTGTCAGAGGGTAGGGCGACGAAAGAATAATATCAAAGAAGGAAAGTGGGGGGTGGCCAAAAAACAGAATAAAAAACATAACATTATTTAACAAGCACATAATATGAGCTACACTTGTTTTCTGGTTCATATGCGTGTATATGTTTGTGTGTGTGTGTTCCAACAACAGCACAACCCAAATAATTATTATCAATCATCAGACCGAGGGTTGCGTGAAAAGCTAATTTATCATCGAGCTAAAAAGAGAGAGAGAGAGAGAGAGGAAAAAATGAAGAAATTCTCGACGAAACAAGAGAAAAAAATTGCTACCAATATTGAAAATCTATATTAAACTAAATATAAGAAAAAAAAGAAGAAATATTCTTCGATCGAAGTTTCCTAAACAGTAGAAACCAAGATCCGTCAAACATCCTAAATATAATAATAATAATAATAATAAAGAATCCAAGGTTTGCGTGTTGTGGAACCGAAAATTCCCGTAATGCGAGAAAACAGATTGGTTGAAACTAATCGCTGAGGTTCTTTCCTTTAATGTTCCAAGCATTTTATGTTTCTCTTGAAAAGAAACAAAGGTCACAAGCGTTCCCGAAGATTGTAGAGGCAAATCAAAAACAAATCAACCAACCATGGCACATTGGCCACATTAGGGATGGTTGAAATCATTTTGTGTTAACATAAATATTGCCATTACTATTGCATAATGCGGAAAACAGAATGCAAAATTGAGAAAAAAAGAGAGAGAGAGCGGGAGAGGAAGATGAGGCGAGCTTAACGAGCAACAAATGATAAAATCGATCCGGAGAAGAGCAAACAAACTGAGAATAAACTTGCCATTATCGAATCATCATCATCAGCTACTGCCTGCTGTTGCTGTTCAGCATCTTTTCTCTGGTGCATCTAAAAGCTTTGTTTGCTGGCTGGATTCTTTCATTTGTGCCTCTAAGCATCAAGCATAACAAAAAAAAACAGCCGAGAAAAACAACAACAAATTTGATATTTCTTTCAGGGTTCCAAACACCAAATTCTCAGACGAATGGAGCTTTGTAGGTGTGTGTGCGTGTGTCTGTGTCGGTATATCTGCAGCAAGGGTCTGAGAAAACTGATAACTTCGTTTTTTTCTCAGCTCAAACATAGCCATAGGCATTGAAAACATTAAATTTTGTTTATTGTACAAGATATAAGAAACAAAAATAGATTGTTTCAACCAGAAGGAGAAAAAACTAAATTAAAAAAAGTAACTGAAAAAGAAATCCAGAATCGCTGGCAACAATCGAAAGCATATTTCATCAAAGAAATATGGCTGATACGTTTTTCCATCCTTAATAGCTTTGAGATTGGATGGAACGATAGGAGAACCATGCACGCACCAAAGAGGATACTGAACGACAAACAAAAACCAAAAAAAAAAAAAATTATGTTGCCAATTCCAGATCCAGGCGGATGAATCAATAAGGAATTCATTTGTGTGTATGTGTATGTGTATGTGTGCGGGTGTTCCGGCGCAAGGGCACCATCATCAATCAATCAATTCTAGCAGTCCCAACGGAACATCAGATAGCAAGAAAACACCAGACCAACAAAGATTCAATTTTTAGATGCACAAAACTAATCAATCTAATATGCGATTCCCTCCCTAGCCCTGTATGTTTTGGATATCTCAACCAAATTGCTCATTATTATAGTTGATATTATTCTTGAGGAATCTGGAGGCAATTTTCAGCAAAAAAACAGCCTTCAAATGATATTTACCTTTAGTGACAACGGTTGACCTGGCTGCAAAGTTTGTTCGGAGAATACCGACAACAATTGTGGTGCATTGTCTAGGTGAGGATAAAAAAAAAGAGGAAATAGAATAAGCAACCGGAATATCGACTGAATAGGAAATGGAAAAGAATACCAAGCTTACCACCCAGTTGTAATTGAACTTGAGCTTGTGCAGAATCAAAATCATTATAAGCAATACATTGATACATTCCTTTGTCCATTCTGGTCACTTTAGAGATGTGTAAAATGTCTCGGGAAATCAGACGAACCCGAAAACCAAGAGTTGTGGCAGTGTTGCTGCCGCTGCTGGATGATGATGATGATGTTGTAGTGGATATAGGACGACCATTGTGCAGCCATTCGATAGCTTTAATTGGTCCTCCGCTAACCGTACAATTAAGCGTTAGCGAATGTCCCAATTCCACACGAATTATTGGAAGACCAATCTGGACATTCAATGGTGCTAACAGAATAAAATGCATTGAAAATGTAAAAAAAAGAGGCGGTATAATCAAGAAACAAATAAATGCGCGCCAGGGAGAGTAAAAGAAAGACGTTAAACAAATATTCTCGATTCATTCAAATAGAAATACATTGCAAACAATTATTTGTACCGAAAAAAACAATGGCACTAAATGATTAAAAGTCTGTAACCGGAATCACTGGGACTGTCGAACAAACGCGGACCAGAATCAGACCACCACCATCACCACCATTGCTAGTGTTGTTTAACATTGCGAGATGTTACAATTGAGACATTGAGCAATTATTAGCATTCGGCTTTTATTTCAACATTCCAGGAACAGGACGATTGTTCCGAATAGACAGACAGAGGAAGCATAAAGTAACAGAATGAGCAAGTGAGAAAAAGACCCGAAACACAATAGATATTATCATCAACATTAATTAGTGCAACGATTATTTAAACACATAGATGCATTTTTTTTGCTGAATGTGCATTGGGACCCTTTTTTGATGATGGCCATGGTGAAAGGCTTGATTGAATGTATCTTTTCTGTTCGGAAAGCCGAAGGAATAAAGAGAACCATAATGTGGTAACGACAAAAGCCAGCGACACATTTTGAAACACTTTGCGATGTCAATGGCGAGAATTCGTCGTCGTTGTCATTGCCCTTGCCTTCATCGCAGTGGTTGGTTCTCTACTATACACTAGTAGAATTTTATTTGGTAAAGAAAGGAAGCAGAAGGCAGAAAAAAAGCCAAAGAATGTAATGGCAATTAAATTAGATTAAAAAACGGAGGATGAGAGCAAAAAGAGAGAGAGAGAGAGGGTTTCTGCAATGGATGAACATGGGCGAGAAAAAAAAATTTGTAGAAAAGTAATAGCTTTGTATGGTTGTAAGCCGAGCAAATTAATTTCTCAGACATTCTTCGACAGTTCCATTTTCTCGATTCCCGCACTTGATCCAGTTTGTATATCTTAAGTGTTGGAGATGAGAAGAAAATGGAACCGAAAGTAGATTTTATGGATCCGAAAAAAACAACAGCCGAATAATAATTAATCAAAACTTAAACAGTCTCTTTTTGGTTTTTTCCGTTTTTGGTGGGACTTAACGGCACGGAATGTAACAAAAAAAATAGCTGACCAAAGCGAAACTGCAATCAAGTAACAGTGAATGGCAACAAATAACAAGAAAAAAAACAGAATCAAAGAATCACATTGTGTAGCGATCTAAAAAGACAATCATTTTCCGAACGATTCGAGAAGCTCTTGTAATTTTAATGGCCACCGCCATGGTCAACCTCTGAGTTTTTATCGAAAGATATATGATTCGATCAAGCGTAGCAATGGATACAAGAAAGAATATAATTTAGATTAAGGTGCAAGGGTGTATTACACAAATAAGAAAGTTCCTTTCGGGCCGTGGAGTACTTTAGAAATGTTCGAAATTCGAGAAAAATCAATTCATTTATGGGCAATATAAAATTGCCAACACTCTCTGAGCAGTTACACAGGTTTGGTTGAGATCAACGACCAAGATGGTTGATTTGTTGATCGGGAAAAAATTGGCTGAAGGTAAAACAGGTAGAGTTTACTTGGCTAAAATTCGAAAACATGATTTCTTGATTGCATTGAAAGTATTAAGAAAAAGAGATTTAATTAAACATAATCTTCAACTACAATTAAAACGAGAAATAGAGATTCAATTCAAGCTTAACCATGTTAATATTATAAGGCCTTACTATTACTTTCATGACCAACATTGTGTCTACATTCTAATGGAATTGGCCCCAAAAGGTGCTCTATTTGAGATATTGAAAAAGGCAACAAGATTCAAGGATCAATCAGCATCAAGAATCATGGCTCAAGTAATCGAAGCGGTTCATTACTGTCATCAACGGAATATTGTACACCGCGACATAAAACCGGAGAATATACTAGTAGGGTATGGTGGTGTTATAAAGTTATCAGATTTTGGTCTATCCATTCAAACAAATCAAAAAAGGAAAACCCGATGCGGAACAAGAGACTATCTAGCACCAGAGATTATACATGGTCACCTCTATGACAAAAGCGTCGATCTTTGGTGTTTGGGTGTGTTGGCATTTGAACTGTTGACCGGTGGCCCGCCTTTTGCTGTAGGAAACTCTGGTCAGCGGTTGATCAAGAATTTCGACTACAGAATTCCTAGCTATGTTTCACCATATGCTAAAT
Organism: Amerodectes protonotaria; assembly: GCA_025882695.1. Taxonomy (NCBI): domain Eukaryota; kingdom Metazoa; phylum Arthropoda; class Arachnida; order Sarcoptiformes; family Proctophyllodidae; genus Amerodectes; species Amerodectes protonotaria. Next base: position 26,832 of record JAOZJS010000089.1, read on the forward strand.
TATTCATCAAAAATCTATTGCAAATTCAGCCAGAAAATAGAATTTCATTGGAACAATGTCGTAGACATGTTTGGATTAAATTATATGAAAAAAGATGAGAACCGAAAAACAATAAAATTCCGAACATGGACACAGTTTGTCTTAATACATTAGCATGATAATGTTTTAGAAATTTGATACTTACAGCGGACGATCAGTTGCGTTTCGGCCAGCTCGGAACCTAAACTATTGTTGACGATACAACGATACAGGCCAGCATCGTTGGCGTTCACTTTTTCGATCCATATTGAGTGTTTTAATATGCGAAAACGCGGCATTAGATAATTATTGGTGACCAGATTTAATGTTTGCGTATCGGTTATACGATCATTGATTAATTCAGAATTTTTATACCAAACATAAGTCGGTTCTGGATAGCCTTGAGCCAAACACACTATTTCGGTGGTTGAACCTTCTTCCGCAACGATCACACGATTGGTTTCGATTATTCTTGGCGGTTGGCTAGAAATCAATTCTATTGGTTATTCAAAAAAAACAAAACAAATCATTTTATGGAAAATCTTAATTTCCACAACGAAAGTTCGTGAAATCGTTCTCAGAATCCTACCGGAAACGAACAATCGACCAGAGCTGCTGCTTAAAATTTTTTCATTAGTCAAACGATGTTTGACTTGGCAGCGGAAACTTTTCAATGCATCGTTTGGTTCCACTTTTTCAATGTAGAGTTCTCCGGTCGGTAGAATACGATATTTATCATCGTTATTGTTGTTATTATTATCTGTGATATTGCAGGGTTGGGGTTTGGAACGAAAATTCAATGAAATAAATATAATGAGAATGAGAATTCATCCAAACCGTTGGCCATCACCATACAGCCATAATGACCCACGTAATTCCTATAAATCTAGCCATTATCATTTGCTAAAATAACGATTCACCCTATATTTCTTTTGTAATTATTGCGGTCATTCAATATTCTATGTCCCTGTGGAACCTTGTCACAGCAGAAGTTATCAGACAATGAAAGCATAACTTTTTACCTGAATGTTGATGGTGGTGTGATGTTGTAATGGAAGAGTCGGCTAGAATATAATTAGTGGAACCTTCCAGCCAGGCCACAATGTCGATCAAATCACGCATGAAAGCTGGTACATGACAGCGAAGAATGGCAGCGTTGCCGGCGGTCACAAATTCATCATATACTTCGATCACAAATCTTTGTTCAACTACTGCACTCAGAAAGAATAAAAATGGTAAAGAAAAGCACATCAGTATTGTTGTGTTTGATTGTAAATTGGTTGGTATAGAACAGAATCGATGTTTCAAAGAGTTCAGACTAGCCTATCCAGAATATCCAGAACCGAGATTCATATAAATTATAATCACAAATTAGTTTGGAATCGCTACACAGCGGTTTTGTGCTGTTAATTACTGGACAACTATTTATAATTTTCCCCCTAGGAACTTTGGTTTATATTGTTGAATGCGATATATTTTTATATTTATTATTATTGTCCGAGGATTCCGGCAAAAGATCCCAACCAATAAGAGGTAGAAAGAACTTTCATTTAATTTATATTTATCGTTTTCAGAGACAAGATTATTATTGGAAGACCATCATCTTGAAGAAGCATTGAAAACGTAGGAATCAAATGGATTCTGTGTCAGTGGGCTGTGTGTGGGCATTCAGAAAATTCTTTAATTTATTATCATTCCAGACAACAAATGTGAAAAGATTATGAGGAAGAGCTTCGGAGACTGGTGCGCAGATTTAGATTTGATTTTTAGGAAAAAAAATTGTCTAAATTCAAAGCGAATGGCGAATTTTGAAATTCAAACTAGCCTGTATAATTCTGATGTGGTAAACAACCGGCCGGACCACATATAGACACAAGTGCGATGACTTTTGGAACATTCTTTCTATTGTTGTCCGTCTTTGTTACAACTCTTTTGCAAACTAAGCTAAACACAGAGTATGATTAGGATGAGAAAGGAAACAGTCAAACGCCCAACAATGGGTATACCAAAGCTCTCAGGAAAGAATCCGATAGCAACCGAATTCCTAGCATCCAAACGCTGTGAATTTGAGCATAATTTGATACATCGATCTCGAGAGATTCGAAACTTAACCTCGTAGACACTTATTATTATTATTATTATTATTATTATTATTGGATATTGTTGGCATCCTCAAGACAGACCAATTCTAAAAAGCAAAGAATTCTAAGCAGAAAGAATTCCTCGGATGAATATCGAAAAAGTGTTGTAGTGGAAATACACACCGATTTCACTATGGCAACCAGAATAAGACAGAGGCAGAGGAAAAACGTTAACATTTTGCCAATAGCTGCTATGAGCTTCTATGTAGCAATTCATAATTAAAGTACATTAAGAAATATTCCCTCTCTCAAAATAAAGCCAAAAGGGAAAAGGAAAGCGTGAAGCAAAAGAGATAGTGAAAGTAAAACCCAAATAAGAAAAAGACAACATGTAAATAGTGTGTTGGTATCTATACATTTTAGGAGAGGAAAAGTATATTCGGCAATCAGCGATTGGTTCCAATTGTTCCAATTCAAGCAAAAAAAAAGAGGAAAAAGCTTTCACATCGTTCAATAGCAGACATACAGCCTAGCTATACCAGCCGTTCTTAATGAATGAAGTTTCTTCAATCGCATTCTTGGTGCAAGCTCTGTTCGAGTATTCTTGGTCGAAGAATACTTGCTCAAGCAAGAGAAAGATCATGACGAATGTGTGACAGTGAACAGAACCATTCTATCTATTTCTCTTTCCATTCTTCGTATGCATCTTGGCCAAGTGCCAAATTAAATTATAACAAAGCAATTACACTCTCATATCTGTTGGCTTACTAAATAACTAGATGAAAAGTATCCAAGAACAACGAGAAAAGCGGAAGAAAAATCCATTCCAACAATCGATTATGCATTCCAGAATGCTGCGAAACAAAAAATTCCAAAAAAAGGAATTTAGAAAAATATTGCAACCCGAAATCTTCAGGATTCCAATTTTTTTTTTGGCCTTTTAACCCTATGGATCTTGGTTTTGTGCCAGAAATTAATTAATGATTACCTAGGTTTTTCCTTTGTTTTTTGTCGTTGTTCGATTTTAACTAATGCTTTCTAATAGCTTTTATTGTTGGTTTGCGTGATTGGACTCAATAATGGCGGGCTAAAATTCAAATTCTGCTTCATACACAATGCCAGTACACAGCTGTCATCGTATATACTACCAGTCCATCCCATTCAATTTTAGACACTCTGAACCAGAGGTGAGCAGGCAGCGCGTGCGGCCCATCAAGCATTTTCGGTGCAGCCCACCAAGCACATTTTAGCTAAACAGGAGACCAAGCTATACTTCTCTCTCTCGCTCTGATTGGTCCAATGTGATGATTCGGCCTGATGAAGAGGCACACTGAAAACCTAAGAAAAGCGATCAGCTTTAACCAGTACATGTCTGTGCATGTTTGACGCCTATAAGAACTGTTTTCCCCTCTGATTGGTCCAGTGATGATTTGACTTGATGACGAGACACACTACAAACAGGAGAAGAAGGTGTATTCCTCTCTCTGATTGGTCCAATGTGAAGATTTGACACAATGACGAGACGCACTATAAACAGGAGAAGAAGGCGTATTTCTGTTCTCCTGTTCAGAGATGTCGTCGTAGGTCTACATTATACACACTACTTTATGCCCGGTCCGCCAAAAAAATTTTAAAATTTAAATTGGTTCGTTGATTAAAAAGGTTGCTCACCCCTGATCTGAACAATGAGATTCTAAAATTTTTGAGATTTTTTCGCGCCATTCTCATTCACACGAGAATGCGGATTTTATAAAAATATGAAAATCCACTGGGTACAAGATTGGCTGCAGAGCTGAGTGAAATCAAAATCGATGATGAATGAAAGAACTCCAACAGATTCGGATAGCTTTCTTGTATAACCTAAGTTTGTCGCTACTTGTCTACAGGATATGTCATAACGTTTCTTGGTATAAAGGGATTATGATGAACATGTTAATTGAATGTGACGGTTGAATCCATCTAAAAAAATGTCATTTTAATCTCAAAAAAATCAGCCTGAATATTCAGCTTTTCATTTTGTAATTCATTAATTCATTTTTTGGCCAATGTTTTCTAATAAATTCATGTTATTGCGCATCGCTAGGATCAGGACAACCGAGGTCATTATCTAATTCATTATTATTCACCGAAAAAAAAAATCCAAGCACACATACAATTGGTTTTCAGAGGAAGATGAAGAACCGAAAAAGAAGATTATTGTTATTATTATTATTGTATTTTAGATATTGTAATTAGTGTCAAACATTTGCAACAATGGTTACATTATCTTAGTGAATACACCCACAACCAACTGGCTACTACTGTGTAGTCGTGCCATCTAGAATCACATATAAAGATAATAAGAGAGACATATACAAATATAGAAATCTGAGCTCAATTAGCGGCAGACACGAAGTCATTTTGGGCTGAATGGACATTGTCCATCTGCCAAAAAACAACATTCATCGGCTAAATAGAAAGCTGACTGATCCAAAATAAAAGCAAAACTGAATCTGAAAACATTATTCAAGCAAATATCAAATGCAATGTTATGAAAGAGAATCGTGATAGTATGAACACACAAAAAGATACAATTTTGTTTAGCCGATTCGTAATGAAAGCCGTTGATGATTAACGAGATTCCTGCATTTTTTTCGTTAATTATGCAAACTCACACCTTAAAACACCAGAATACATTCACTCACATGTACAGAGCAATGATATAGTCAGAAATCGGAATACTGAAATTTATAATAGGCCCTAAAACTGTTGATACTTCAAATAAATTAGCTAATCTAGGTTCAGCTTTGGGTGAAAGCCATCATTATTGTGGAACGAAGATTGCTACACATTGAACAATTCCCAAACGCAGCAATGGCAGGATGTTTTCTAGGTCTGAAGAATTTTTTTTGTATGATTGGTATTGCCATTATAAATCTTTGTTCCAACAAGCTTTTTAGGGTTGGCAATTTCCAATTTGATCACCCTGTCATTAACAAGTTTTGCTTTTGGTTGCTAAACCGTTCTCCTTTTTATAAAAAAAAATGGAAAATTGATTTCTATTATCATTATTATTTTATTTGATGATCATGGAACTATTACAACTACTGATTTTTCGCCTTAACTTTTATAAAACTATCTTGGATAACCTAAATTCTTGGCTGGGTTTGATAAATTGATAAAGCTATTTTCTTTCACTCGATATTTTAAGATTTTGCAAGCATTTAGTTTACAATGTGTGTATGTATGTGTTTGTCTAACATGCTATATCATTACTTGAGAGAAAAAATAAGACTAAAACTTCAAGAAGAACCCTAGGAATAGAAACATTTGAACACAGGAAGATGCCCGTGTGTCAGCGAATTCAGTGCGCGTATATTTGCCACCCTATCGCAACGGAAATTTAATGGAATATTAATTATGGATTCCATGTCTTCAATCTTTGCAAACCAAAAAAAAAATGAATTGATAGAAAAAAGAACTTGTAAGTTATGCGTCGTTAGAAGGCAACCATCAAACTAGACTATGTCATTGTATCATCATCAGTGGTAGACATGAACTGGAAACAAGTGCAATAAGTTTTACTAACAAAGCTAATAATAAAACAGGAAAAAGAATATGAAAAAAACTTGGCTCCCAAAACAAGAACAAGAATCAATCAACCAAAAATTTGGGACAAGAATCAAGAGTAAAACAGAACAAACAAAATTGAACATATTAGGTGAAAGATTGCGTCATCGTGCGCGCTTTAGCTCTACAGCCGACCAAAATGGGCAAAAAAATGCAAAAATGAAAAATGATTTCAACAGGAGAGAGGGAGAGTGAGAGTGAGTGAGTGAAGGGGGGAGAATAAGCAGGAATTTTCTTTTTTTTTTTTGATGTGTTTGACATATCGAATTTCAGCAGAACCACATCGGACTCTCCATCCAAATCGGATCAAACTCTCTTTTGTTGTTACTTTGGACTCGGGATACAGTGTGACAACAGCAACAAAAAAAGATTAGAATTTGAAGACCAAAAAAAAATCTATGTTGTTGAAGCTTACCGACACTCTGCAAGTGTCAGATTGGTTGTTGGAACCTTGTTTGTTTGTGTATTTGTGTTGACGAAAAGTTTTGAACATCGAAGATAATCCTGTCTAATTCAATTTCTAATTTTCGTTCGTTCGGTTTTTTCAGCCAAAAGTGGTAACATTATTATAACAGAGCATGAATGCGTGCCTGCGTGTAGGAGATTGGTTTGAATCCGACCCATAGGAAACTTAATCAAATCAATTAGATCGATTGTAGCAACAATAAGAATCGTTGAAATTGAACTGCTATTGGTGTTGATTCGATTGTTACCGAATTCATCAAATTCGGTTTGAAGTTTTTATTTCAAACAAAGAAAACTCTGCCAGAATTAGGATGGATAATTTAGAACCGAACCGACAGATACAAAATAATTGTTTGAACATTCTTGACACGTTTCTTCAATAATGTAGCCATGGCCAACTAACAACTAAAAACTAAAACAACAACAACCATAATAGTAATAATAATAATAATGTTTCTGTGATTGATGTAAATCCTAAAATAATCGAATAATCACCAATTCCGATTCCGGATCTCTTTGGTTGAATCAAAGTGTATTTATTCTACAGAATCCGGACTCCAGGACCAGAAATAAGAAAAATTTCTTTGATGATCGTTTTCGACAAGTTAAAGTCAAGTGACAACAAGATTGTCGTCGTCGTTGTATCCTTGTGTTTTGCTGGATCGCCCGTTTTTTTTATCTTTTTTCCTTCTTTCTCTTTTACCCCGCTATACAATGATACAAAATTTATGTTGTTGAACTGTTTTTGACATGAAAAATGGAACAACAACAACAACTACCATTAGAATACACATTAGAATCTTGTATTATTTGCTATTGGACCGTGTGTGGCTTGAGATTAAAAAAAAGGAAATAAAGGAAACACAAGGGCCAACGACAACTGTAAACAGCGAATGACCATCATCAGCAGCCAAAGCAACCAAAAACAGGAAAATTGATAATAATATTGGCAATCTTTAATATCCAAATAAGTTCCTAAACAGCAAGCCCAAATGGATACCATTGTCATTTTTGTTGCAGTTGTTGTTTCTGGAACGAAGAAAAAGATGTAAACATGAAGAATCGCCCTTTCGACATCACTCATCCATTTTTTTCGGCTTAGTTCCTATGTCTACACGGCTCATCGCGATGGTAAAAGCAAAAGGAAAATATCTTGGTGCATGTATTGACATATTCCATAAGTGAAAAAGAACAAAAATTAATTTGCTTGCTTGGTATATTTGTTATTTTGTCAACCAATAATATCAACATCCCAATTGAACGTTGACATAATATACGCGGACACTTGAAATGTTTGACGCATTCATGGTATGGTCCGCATCGATGCGGATCCAAATGAACTGCTTCAAACATTTTCTAGAAGATGACCAACAATGAAATCTTCTAATCTCCTATGAACCCAGCATTCATGTCGGGCAATATGCAGCGGAATTGCAAAGACCGAAGAAATGAGAATCAAATCCAAGCAATTAGCTTTTTCAAAATACCCGCCACAAAGCGGTGTACTTTACGAACAGTACCATATTCAGCTCAAAAGAGGGGGCCTCCAGAACAATACTTGACTTGGCAACCAAGTCTGAATTTGAAAATTTTGGATATTAAGTATGGTTTTCGATAGCTTTCAGTCAGTAATTGTATTGGGAATCAAAACATCGCAACAAAACCGCGCTTGCACCTAGGTGAAATGTCAACAAATGTCAATTAGGTCGGGAATTGTTTGACATTTTTTGCGCTAATTTATAGCTTCATATCAAATTTGCAGTTGGAAATGGTTAATGAATCGAATTGATAATCATAATTTAAAAACATTTTTCTTTGGAACAATTTCATGAGAAAACCATCGATCACTAAATGAGCTTCTGAAATATCGGTTCTCCCTGAAATTGTGTACTCAAGCTAATTATTCTGGACAAGTAATCCTATCGAGCTAGCTTGGGATAGTTTGCGAAACAAATCGAAACAAAACACGATTGTTTGCAATGCGTGATCATTTAGCAATTGTTATGGCAAAGTTCATTTGAAACAAAGAGAAAAGATTCAATTGAAGTGAGTTTATAATTCAGTATTGTTGGCCCTCTTATTGGGTTCCAACAAAAAGATCAGTCAAATGGCCCATCATAAAAAGATAAGAGATAGGTTGGACCATAATAAAATGATCTGGTTTCGTTAGCTTTTATCGTGAAGATCATTCAAGAGGCAAACTTGGTTGAATGATATCTTCCCAAACTGATTTGAAACAAACAAACCAAGGGAAAACCATTAAATGGAAAAATAAACCAAGACCAGAATCTAAACAAACAGTTGGATGCAAATAAAGATACCGAGAGCGCTGAAGCAAAATCCTGAGAAAATCCTAAACACATTTCATGGAATCAAATAAACAAAGGTCATTGGAATCGATGGCTATTCGAAACGCGGACATCTTAAAAGCTAAAAGAAAAAACCGAACATCAACAGAAGCCATAATAAGATCCTAGAATTTATTATTGCCGTTGTTGTTCAACAAAATGGTTTTTCTTTAATGTAAATTTGACAGGTTTCTCTTCTTATTATTTGCATCATATAGCACGAGAATGGAAACAGATCATTAAAAAAAGATATAATGCTTCAAAATTTTGGCGCGCTTCTATCCTAAACGACAACATCAACAAAATGCAAGAAACAAATACATTTGAGAATATCAAAAGGGAACTAGCTTGAGTTGCCTATCATCATCATCATCATCGCCAGTATCATCACACCGACTAGAATACCGACGTATTGTGTTTGTTTAATTAGAAAACATCAGTCACCATCAGGCCCTGGAACCGACAAAAGCCAGCGGTAGTAAAACAAAACAAAACAAAACAAAAAGTGTCAGAAGATTGGCATACTTTCATTTATTCTCTGGATTCTATATTCCATAGTTAGTATGTTCCATAATAAAGTTTCCATTTTTTCTGCTCCAATTATACATTATTTTCCTTCTTTTCTCTCATTTCAGGCGTCTATCTATCTATCTATCTATCCCTGCTATCTTTGTGTGTGTTTCAATCCAGAAGAGCGGATGTTACTGCCAATTAGTACTAGTATATGTTACCCGTTCACTGATCATCACCAACACCAGAATAAAAGATGTGATCACACCCAAAGCGTCAGTAGGCGAGAGAAAAATTATAATAATTTAGCAATTTCATAAGTTGATGCGCCATGTCATCCAGGGGATCATATACGCGTGCACACATACAATCACTAGCATCCATGGTTGCATGGTGGATCATCACCATCCATAGGATGTTTTTCTGAGGTTCGGCCTTATCCGACGACAGTACACCAACAGACACATACAACCGTATATTATTAAATCGATTCAGTTGGAATTTATTTTTGGCGTCCGCCTGCTATCCATTCAAGTTGAAAAAATAAACCAAGTAGAGTTGAAGATGATGAAGAAGAATATATCCAGAGAATTTTGCCAGACTTGCATAGTTCCTGGAACAGCAAACACAGTGGCGAACACACTGTGAAGAGAGCAAGCAGCAGCAGATGCTCAAACTTTCGCTGAGAATGTGAAGGAAAAAAGCTTTAGAACTTTTAGGATGTTCCTGCCAAAATGAGAATGCAAAATTGAGAAAAAGAAATTGACCAAATGCAAAATTGATCTCAGAGAGAAGGCCTAGAGTGGATTTTTTTCTCGCTTGCTTGAATATTGGAAGAATTATGGATTTAAGTTTATGAAAAAAATAGCAAACAACTACGCTACACTTTCGCATTCTTTGGATCACCGAAAAAAAGGGATTGAATCCATAAAATATGGTAGCTTTTCGGGCACCAGATTTTATCTAGAAACAGCGCTGAAAAGCCAAGAATCTATTGTCAGCTTGTTTCAGGTTGTTTTGGGTTGTGTAGTTATCATTTGGTTGTGCGTGAAAGGATTCATTCTAATTCATCATTAATAAAAGTCATTTGTCAATTAGTTTGGCTAGGATAATTTATCCGAAAAGCACCATAGTAATAATATCCTATCTGTTTTCTAGGCCGCCATGTTTCGGTGGCGTGGAAAATGAATTATTCAACCGACATATAGTGTTATAGATTGCAATGCCACCAACAATTTAATAAAAACGCGATCACTATAGAACTGTGTGTATCTGGGCATACTGAACCAAAAAAACGATGCCAAGAAAAGAATAAAGGACAACAACAACATTATCTACCAACGAAAAAATGGAAAAAGGATACGCGTTATTAATTTAAGAGAATAAGTTTCAACGAGTGGACCTATTAGATAACGAAAACACCACGACAACGACGAAAACGCAACGACAATGGACCACATTAGATGCGGTGCTCATACATGCCCGTACAATCATGTTGGCGATGTTTTCACCAACCTTGGATTATCAACAAACTCACATACACATATATATATACACACACACACATGATCCCGACCAAACGGTTTAAGTTGATGGCGGTGGATCCTGCAAAGCAAGAGATTATACCCACTCTAATATCAAACCAAGACAATAATACAATTTTGGGTGCAGTGTCAAGAGCCGAGGTGGTACAATGACAGACCATGTGAGAGAGATAGAAACAAAAAAAAAATTCATTTCAGGATCATGTGCGGTCTGAAACCTCGTTTTTTTGCTTTTTTTTTGCTTCCTAAATACACAAATAATTAAGGCTTTCTAGGAAACCGATTGGCGAACTTCAAGAGATGAGGAAATGGAGAAACCAAGCACCAACGGCCAGCAGAGATGGCTGAACGATTTAAGGGGATTTGGTTTTTCTAGTTAGGAGGATATTGTTGACAATGGTATCAGATTCAGTCATCAACAGAGAATATTGATACAAGGCCTCAGCAATACAAAGTAGTTAGTTATTGGCCATGTGTGCTGCCATTCAAGATCCGGGTAGCAAATCAAATAAGTATGAACAAAATTTTGGCCCAAATTGCCAATACCAAATACAAGAGGAAAATTCTGAAACTTTGAATCCAAAATTTAATCTCTTTGGGAGAATTTTTCAAGAAATAGAATAAAGTTAAACAACAACTACAACAACAATATCCGAAACCAACTCTCGACTTTGAACCAGAATATAATCCAGAAAAAAAAATTCTAGATCTGAATCTAAAATATCCGAAAGAAATAATATTTACCAAAGTTTAAATTTTATTTATTTTAGCTTTGGTTTTTCCTATATCCCGAAAATCTCGAGATGAAACCTTTTTGTGTTGGTATGTGTGTGCGTTGTGTTCCTTTATTATTATTGTAAGTAATAGATTTTATATTATACCCAGGAACTGAACGTCTTGAAACGTCCGAAATGTTTACTCAACGGGACAAGCTTGTGTATCCAAAGTGGAAAACACAGACCAAGCCAAAGAGATATATAAATTTCAAGTGAATAAAAGTGGTCAATACTACCAAGGTATAGCCAGGGATGCCCAACCCGTAGCCCAAATTAGACCACCTCCCCAAAAATTTGAAGAAGATGATGATGATGATGAAGAAGAAGGAGGAGGGGGATACGTTCTCAATCAGCCAAGCTTTCTTTCTTTTTCTCACTCTCTCGCGCATACAATTCGATTCAATCTGTCTTTTGAACAGTGACTTGATTCGTAGCTCTTTATAGTGTTCAGGATGAAAGCGATGATTTACCCAAATTGTAATTGGACAGCACCATTAGCGATGGGAGGCATACATGCAACAAGGCAAAAGAGGTGGGCATTGCTTACTTCACAATCGACATTTAAAATTTCTGTTTGTGTTCATAACATTTTTTCAAAATGGGCTTGGGCATTGCTAAAGCTCTCTTTAACTTTTTGCTTGAGAGAAATGTGACTCACCAATTTTGTTTCCTTCTGATGTAGCTCTAATGCCGAAAAAAAGGTTGGGCATCTGTGCACCAAGCGTGTTTAGAGAGGCACATCTCATTTCAAAGTCTTCGAAATCGTCAAAAGAAGAAAATAGAGTGAAAGAGTGGATCTAAAACACGCCCAAGACTAATAGCGAGAATTCAATATAGGGCGCGCAAACAAATATTAATGTATCCAGTATCCAGAGTAAATAACAATATCAGAGATTGGAAAAAGCGAAAACATAATAAATAATATACCGAAAAATGGCAGGCCAACTGAAAAATCTAAACGAATTGAAATTAACCGTTGGTTACTGGAAAAGAAAACTTCAAATATCCTCCCTATCCAAAATTCTAGGGCCAGACCTGGGTCCATGTGGATGCGAGTATGTGCATTGATAGAGGTCAACGGTGTATTATGGTAATTAAATTATTGCCCATTTTCTTCATTCTACTTTCCTACTTATTATCTACTGCCATGTCCATAAATTCACCAAGATGATTATATAATATCGTTAAAATGGTTTTTATTTGTTGGGATAGGGGAGAAAGAACCACGGCAAAGAGAAACCAGTAGGCGAAAAGTTAGTTTTTTTTTGCTAAAATTGCGAGACTTATTTGCCTTGTTGGCTTGCTTGGTTGTCAAATGACAAATTATTGACAACAAGCTAGCAAAGTTTCCGCCATAGTTTATCCACAAAAAAGATATGGAACGGCGAGAGATTCAAAAAAATCACTACAACTGACAAAATATGTACCGCCTGTGTGTCTCCGGGCCCAGTGTTTTGTATGTGTATCACTGACTGACTGACTGACTGACTGACTGACTGGTTATGCGGAAAAGTTTCAAACAGAACAAAAAAAATGGAAGAATACCAAGAAATGAAACGAAGATGAAGAAGGGAACAAATTGTATGATAGAAATATTAGGGACATCAGGCGTTGTTTCCACAGTTTCTGGAAAATAGCAATGTGTATGTGTGTGCGTTTGTGCTGGAAACAATGTTCATCAAAGCATAACGCTGTTTGAAAAATGAAATGGTTCCTAAGAAGTGGTGTCGGTGGTAGATGAGTGGAATTGCACAAATGCTCAAAAAATAAAGTCAACTCTTGTGGATCAAGGAATTTTGGTTGCTGAATGAATGATGATGACCTCAAGAATCTTTTTTTTATGATTATTATTAAAAAATTTCCTCCCGATTCCTTATTCTTAATTGAAAGAATTACAAAACATTGCTGGATTTATGAGACTTGTTTGTTAACAATTGAATCGATTGCTACACGAATAATTTAGAATTCCAGAGGGTTATGCAAGAGGGTTTTTCTCTACCACCGAATTCATTATTGTTGTACAATGATGATAAACATGGAAAGCGGGAAAAAATTCTTGAAAACACGAATCCCTTTTGCAAAAAAAACTCTGGCTCAATTCATCTCCTATACAGTATTATCAACATCATCAAATTAATGAATGTTTGAACAAATATTTAATGTTCAAAAGGGTTGGCCAATATCCTCTATGGGATTCTCTAGCTCCCTCATTCGTGAACCGGGTCTCAATCGTGGTGCAGAATGGAAATTCTGAAATTTTATGATTAATTAAACACACACATGCACACTTATGCACACAAAAACGACAGGATGTATGGTAGAAAAATTTAGATTTTTTCCTGCACCTGTCAGAACAATTTTGAAATTCTATTTACCAACGAATTGTGTTTGAGAGAATTTGTTTTTTCTAGAATAGAAATTCCAATTTCTGACCGGTCTTTCTATAAGATTTTGAAATTTTGTTCAACGCCAAGAAATGCAATCTTTTTGCATTTTTTGATTTTCCTTTTTTGGATTCTCTAAATCGATTTCTGTTTGAAATACATTTTTGAACACTTTTTTGTTCTCTGTAGTTTATTAAATTAAATTAATTTTCATGTGTCAATTAAGCGCTGGCTTGAGGAAAGCAGAATGAACAAAAAAAAAGATTTCATTTAAAAAAATTAGCATCCAGCATAAATAAAAGTTGAAAATCCCGTGGAAATAAATTAAATTTTGTGCCAGATTTTCAGATAAAATATAATAATATAAATTCTATTCCCTTCTTCATTTTTTTTCGGCTAATACCGACCGAGATTTCATTTAATTTTATTTTTCAAGCTACAAAGATTCAGTATGAATCAATTCCATGCTTGTCAATAACTGATGACAATCAAGAAGTATAATTGATTTTTATAAGTCACGAAAAATCGAAATGATAATTGCTAAAATCTACCAAAGCTCAAGCTTATTTTTTTGAAAAAAATTCCAAGGATTCATATATGATTTAATTTCTGATGAGAGCGTTCGGGCATCAAAGAGGTATAGCCTATTTCTATTATTTCAATAAGAATTCTGCATTTTTTTTATTTAACGGTGGAGAGATTCTTCAAGACTTCCAAAAACACACATATAAGCGACGACAATGACAATCGACATTAATAATGTTGAGTTATTCTTGGAGAAAAACAGAACACTCAAACATACATGAATGCAAAGAATACAACCAATTTGCATCCATTCTAATTAAATTGAATTAAAGTAAAACTTATTCAGGCTTGCACAATGATTCTTTTGTCTTGGCTTTTCTATTCGTTCATTTTTTTTTCCAGCGGCAGGTTCCATATCACCACATACAAGCATTTTTTTATTTATAAATGTTCTGATGGTGAAGGCAACCAATGAGAACATGAGACCAAAAAAAAAGAGAAAGAAAAAGAAAAATTGAATTTCCTGTTCCCTTTCCCCTCTGCCACACTGGCCGGGTTTTTTTTCTCTCTCTCTCTTTTCATTTCAGTATATAAGATTCTTCCACTATGCCCGGAACGAAAGAACAAAAACTTCATCCAGCATTGTGTGTGTTTCTAATGAAAACAAATGTGAACCAGTGGAACAGACACTGGCATATCCTTTGGAACAGTGGATCTCGCATGCACACATGGGCCCTCTGCTTGTCTGGCTGCCAAAGAGTATCTCATTTTCGCTATCCCTCTCTCAGCCTATTTTTTCAGTACTTTGAATAAAAATAATAACGATAATGCACACTGTTCATCTCTCATCATCATCATCATAATAATAATGATAATAATCAGCCCAAACCGGGAACCAGAGATGATTCGCAAGTAAAAAGAGAAAGAGAGAGAGAGAGTGAGAGAATCTCGTTGATGATGATGGCCAGGGTGGGAAATATTTAAATCCAATAGAGAAAAAAGGCCTGAAAGTAGCATTGGAAAACATCTTTTCAACAAAAGCTTCCAACCATCGACAACAACGGCATTGGAAGAATTCGAAAATCCATACACAAACTTATTCATAGGGAGTATACAGGGACAACAAACAAGACAATATTTTAATCGGATTGTCATGTTATAGCGAGAATAAATACAGAGAGAATATGCACCAAGGAAATATGAAAATCTAATAATGATGACGAGGAAGATGAATGAGAAAAATAGAAGATTTTTTTCTTCAAGCGATTCATGAAAAACAACTGTGTGCTAGTGTTTAGCAAAAAAGTATAGTAAAGATTGATAGAATCTTGATCTATGCGGCTTTATGAATTTGATTCAAACAAATCAAGAGGAAGAGGAAATGTTTTCATATGAAAAATAAACGTATTGAACTTACCAGCTCTGACATGAACATATCGACTTTTGACGATACCCACAGAATTCTCTCCACTACAACGATAAGTATTTGAATGCAGATCAGGACGATAATCTTTGGTTGAAAATTGTTGAAAAACTAATGCATTATCATGGCGAACATGTCGTAAACCTAAAATATAATGAAATAAAAGAATCCATGGGCAAATTATAATAAAATTAAAAATTTATAATCTAATTAAAGCTTTTCTGGAAGCCAGAACCAAACAACAAGGACCAACAAAACTGCATAACTGTTTGTATGGTTTCAGGAATGATGAAAAGGGGTCGGGGTAATTGTTAATTTGGTAGAAAAACATATTTTTTTCCTACTTGTTTGTTGTCTACAAACACACTCACTCGCATAAACCTAAACCATTTACAATTTGAAGAAGAATATTCTGCCAAACCCGAGAACGAACACTTCCATGAGAAAGACAAACTAATTAGGATAATGTAAATTTTGAATCCTTGCCACTCAGAGCTCTGGTTAAAGTGGGTGGGTGGTGGTTGTGTGGCGCGGTCTAAACATTTCATACATTATCCCAGTTGACTGATGATTGTCGATTATTTTTTTTGCTGGCAATGCTTCGGTTTCTGGAACAGAAACATTTTTTCTTTACACATAAGATGCCTGAATTCATCATTTTTGCTTAGCACAAAATTGAAATTCTGTCCGACCAAAATATTCTAACAGTTTGCAAAGAGTTTCTAGTTTTATCGGCATCCTCTCATCTACGGTGACAGATCAAGAGGGCCGAAAGGGAAAGGGAAAGGGAACCCTCATCTTCAAAGCTTTATCTTTTTTTTTGCTGCCTTTACTGGTAACTACTGCGATAACTAGCGAAAAATAGATCCATCTTGAACTGTGCCGGGGAATGGTTTCTTGGATCGGAATTAATCTCCAGGAAACCTTGTATACCACCGGGCCAGAATAAGAGGAAAGAACGAAAAGACTTACTCAAGCAAATTAAATTTGATATGGGCAACAAGATACACCGTTTCGGATATGGGCACCGTATAGGCCTATGCCCAATATAGAAAGAGTTCTGGCTTGTGTATAATGTATATTTGATTCGGGATGATTGATGTGACAAAATGTGCTAGTGGTGTTGATATTATTAATAAATAATACTAAACTTAATAATAATTTTTGGCAGATTCTTTTTTTTCTCTATTTCTATTGCAGTTTTATTTTTGGATTTTTTTTCTGATTCTCGCTGACTACCTCGACAAAATTCCTGGATTCGTTCAGCTGAACATTATGGGCGGGAATCGCTGAACACCTTACTGGGTATGCAAGAAAGGGAGACAGACAGAGAGAGTACCGATATGTATCTTGACCTAGATAATTTATTGCTTCATCCGATTCAAACACACAGGCACACATACCAATAATTCCTATGCGCCGGATAATAAATTGTTGTTGTTTCATTTAAATTTGAGAAAATCTATGATTCTCTGTCTATGATTCTCTATGAACATATTTGCAATATTTTATAATTAATGATAATTAATTAAAAAACAACCATCATAATTTGTCAAAAGGAGATTCCATTTACCTGTAACATCGGTTATTAGTTGATCATTTTTGGTTTCCCAATGAACCTTTGGCAGTGGATTCCCATTGAATGAACAATAGATTATGGCACCAGTGCTGGGTGAAGGTGTAAATTCAATTAATGTTGTTTTTTTTAATATTTTCAATTATAATCAACATACTTGTTGGAGAATATCACTTGCTGTGGTGGTTCCCGTATGAAGTACGGTCCAATTTCATCGACATGTTCTGTTTTTGGATAATAAAAGGATTCAGTTTTAATTTTCTGCTGAGAATAAGGTGTATTGATAGATGAAAGTTGTTTTCCAGTTGAAAGTTTAATCAAAAAAGCAGAAGAAGAAGAAGATTTATTAATTCTGTATTTTGACACCAAACAGAATTATACCGCGGTACACAATGACCAACGTAAGGTTCCATTTCTTTTGTTTGTGCGAAGAACGTTCTTTTCGCGCCATTTTCAAGTTGGTGTACTGTGCGTGTGTGACTGTGTATGCGCGCCAAAACCAGTACCAAGCTATTTTTTTGAACAACGGCAGGATGCTATGCGTGTATCTTTGATATTCTATCACGAATAGTGTACGTGTTAGGATAGATTCGACGTGGTTCAATTATAATTAGAATGCAATGATTTCCCAAGTAACTGATCAATTGTTATTTTCCGGTTGAATCCCGGGTGATTTTGCTTGCCAAGCAACCAACTGAATCAACGTAGTGTGTGTGTGTTTGTAGTAATTGGAATAGCAGAATTTTTTAAATAATTGAATAAAAATTGAATCGAGAATGATACAGAATCAATCAATCAATCGTAACAAAATCTGTCTCTTTTTCAAATGTGCGTGCAGCTTTTTTGCTTGTTTTTGCACAGAATATTCCGTTTACGTCCCCTCCCCCCATCGCCATTATTTTCTCTTGTCCCCGTATTAAAACAAAAACAATCTATACACACTAATCATACGAAAGAATCCCAAATAATGTTTCATTAGTTTCCGGAGTAATAATATTAATACTTTGCTGTTGGTAGCTTCATGTAAGGCTCCATTTAGAGGGATCCACTAAGAGCAGGGATGAGCAACCCGCGGCCCGCCCATCAAACATTTTTGTGCAGCCTACCAAGCATTTCTAAACAGGAGACGAAGCTATATTTCTCTCTCTGATTGGTCCACTGTGATTTGACCTAATGACGAGACACAATATTAGTAAGAGAAGAAGGTGTATTCCTCTCTCTCTCTGATTCGTCCAATGTGATGATTTGACACGATGACGAGACGCACTATAAACAGGAGAAGAAGGCGTATTTCTGTTCTCTTGTTCAGCGATATCGTCGATATAGGTCTACACTGTACACACTACTTTATGTCCGGTCCGCCAAAAAACTTTAAAATTTAAATCGGCCCCTTTCATTGAAAAGGTTGCTCACCCCTGAGTTAGAGAATGAAACAATGCAACATTGCACACGATATGGTGGCAGCCATAATCGAATATCACTCATACTCTAATCGTACAATGAATACCGAGAATGGATTCTTTCATCTAGGAACAATGGCCAGAATCAGCCATCCATCGTCGGGACACGCCAATAAAGCTTATCATATTATCATCAGTGGGGTGTTACTCTTTTCTTTTTTTTCAATAAATTTTCCCACTTTTCTCTTCTGGATAACTCTTTTGAATACCGAGAAAAAAATGAAAATTCTTTCATTGAATAACTAAAATAAGATCCCCACATATATCTATGCTACATAAGATGATGATGGGACGTTTAACGTTAAGAATAGATGAAAAAAGAGAAAATAAACCAGATAAACATTGATGCATACATAGTGGCCTGTTCCAAGACGGTCAAAGGGTACAATATTTGGCTGAAGCATTGATAATGGAAATAATCATAATAATAGCGAATAAAAATAATAATAGAAGCGTTTTGGGAGCAAGAAGAAAATAAAAAAAAATGAAAGGACACTCCTTAAACCTTTTCTAAATCGATAATATTTGCCTGGTTCCACCAAACTACAATCAACCACTACCGCTTATGGTTAACAGAACCGACTTGCGTGTTTTCCAATCGTTTTATTTCGGTTTCTTCTTTCTGATTATATCCACTTTGTCGCAGTTTGATTCTAAACACCGACACCACCAACTCTTAATAAACAACAGCCACCATACCACCAAGATGGTAGGTAATGGGTGGTGACACGCGCTAATAGGAACCCGAAAAAGAAGAGAGAGAGAGAGAGAGAAAAAATAGAAATCATTCAGTCATCAGTCAATGAATGGTTCCAAAAATAATGGCTTCACCAAGACCGAATTATAATGATAGTTTTGTGGAACAATGCACACACATAACGGCAATCATCTCTGATGATGATGACGATGGTCATGATTTTCTCATTACGGCCATCACCTTTTTTCTTTATTTTTGCTTTATTTTGGAAATATCGAATCTAAGAAAGCATATAACTATCTGAACAACGGTTGCGCATGATGGTTCGGGTAATTTGATCTTATAGCTTATAGAATCAATCAAATTGTTTGCCAATGTAAGTGTGTGTTTGTGGCCATTTTTCCAATGACAAGGTCGGTATAGAATGTTCTTGGTTGAGAGGACAGCATCTACATCAGGGGTGTCCAACCTTTTTTCGACCCATTTAGAGCCATTTTTGAAAAAAAATTGAGAGATTCAGCGCTGCGCAAGTTCAATAAAAAAAAAATGCAGCGAATTTTTAAAAAGTAGCAAATGTCAATTTTCATTGTTGACTAGTGTGACTAGTGTGTGACACCTCTTTTGCCTGATTGTATGCTTCAATGACAAGCCACACTATAAGCCTTTGTAGCTTCAGCCAGTACTTGTCTGTGCATGTTTGACGCCTATAAGTACCGTTTTGCCCACTGATTGGTTCATTGTGATGATTTGACCTGATGACGAGACATACTATAAACAGTAGAAGAAGGTGTATTCCTCTCCCTGATTTGTCCAATGTAATGATTCGACCCTATGACGCGACACACTACAAACAGAAGAAGAAGGTGTATTCCTCTCTCTGATTGGTTAGCCACAATGGCTATAGAGCCATGGGTTGGACATCTCTGATCCACATAATGCCAGACACAGATGACAAAATGCGTCTGTGTACGCCCGCATTATTTGACCGAACATGTTTGTAACATGTTTAGGGAACTTTTTGAATAAGGCTATGATTGTTTGGCGTACATGAGTATTCCATTTGAAGATCTGCAAGAGAATTTGAGTATTACGATTTTGAGGTTGAGATCAAACTGTGGTGATGTGGGCTTTCCTGTAAAAAAAACCAATCGCTAATCGAATAAATTGATCATGTCTAATCTTATAAGCAACCTTGGATTTATTAGAATAGTCGGATTTGGATAATTAAATCTCTCTTCGTTCAATATTTAGTTTTGATAATGACAAACCACGCGAAAATTCACTTCTCCTAGCTTACTGACCACCAGAACCGGAATGCCTATCGCGACCATTAATTTTCCAGAATAATAATTGAACTTTTTTAGAAAATTTTCGAACTCAATTCATTTCTGTTGAAAGTAGAAATGATACGTCCTTAATGAGAGGACCGCGGACAAGCAATGCCGAGAAAACAAGGACCAAGGTCACACACACACACACACACACACACACACACACACACACACAAACACGTTGAACAATACGAAAAAGCACACCGTCCAAATCATTACACGCTAACACTCGTCTCAACGTGGACATGAACGCACATGTTCAACATAATTAATTTTGTTTGTTTAATCAAATAAATTTACTTAAACTCCTAAACCTGGATCAAACTCAATAATAATTTTACATGGATTCGAATTCTGATGTGCTTAAAAGTCTTCTAACATAGAATCGAAAGTCTTTAACATAAATTCGAACACAAATTCGGCATATAAGGAACGATCCGTACGACCGTGTGGTCATTGCACAAGTGGCTTCGGTCTTTGTACGTGAAAATTGTGATATGGCGACTGCAGATGATTTTTCAAAAATCAAAGAGTTAAAAAAGAAGATGGACAAAACTGAAATTTATATGGAACTCCATAAAGCCTGGCAAGCAGCATATGTTAAAAGTAAAACAAGAAAAAATGGTCATGTCCTATGCGAACGGACAACCAAACAATAAAAACCGCAAAAACCAGAAAGCGCGGCAAAACACACACAAAGACACACAAGAAGACCACACAAACCAGGACCGAAAACATTACACACTGTAACTTTGTCCCCAACGGACGTCGGCACAAATGCCAAATCAATTTAACCTTTTCTGTGTAATCTAAATAAAGTTCCTTTAAATCCACACTTGGATAAATCTCAAAATACTTTAACATAGATTCCAACGAGTGAATCTAACCAACAACAATTATTCAACTTAGATTCAAAATATCTAAGCAAAGATTCGAAGTGATTTGCACATAAACTCAAAATAATTAAACAGCATATACCCATCGATCAAAGAGTGTGAATCAAAATGAATGCAACCAGTGGTGGAACTTTCACAAAACTGCTCAAGATATCAGATCAAAAGTGAATGATAAATTGACAGAGCTTAAAGAAGAGACGTTGAAGAATTAAATTACAAATTTTTTAAAACCATCAGCAGCAACAAACCCTACAGCAACTGTGATAAGTCAAAATAATTCAGAGGATGTCGAAGTAGTTCAATCCATTGAATTAACTTCAAACCGAGAAAGTGACACTAAGAGCACCTCAACCACACAGGATGGAAAAAAGTCAGCCAAATGTCCAGCACAAGAAGTATTAAAACAACAATTGATAGTTGTAAATTCTGATTTGGCTTCGTTGTTGGTAAGTGAAAATTGTGATATGGCTACTTCAGATGATCTTTTAAAAATCAAATGAGTCCAACAACAATCAAACAGGTTCATCAAACCAGATTCAAACTATGAGCAACTTAATGTGCAACTCAACAAACAATGCTTAAGTTATTTTCCAAACGATAATGGTCAAAATTGGTGACAAAGCTGGAAGAGCGTGTGTGGACAGTGCATCCTGTGCAACATTGATTTCGGAAAGATTGGTCAGAGAATTGGAACTGCCAACCATGGAAACAGAAACAACAATCATCGATGCAACATAATCGAAAATAAAAATCAAAAAAAAGTGACACTTAAAATCCAAAACGTGGATCAAACTCAATAATAATTTTAACAATTTCTATGTTTGTTCTGTTTAAAAAAACAAACAAAATCAAAAATCCGGACCCACTCAATATATTTTATAAAGTCTAACAGTACTTTTGGAATCCAAAAACAAAGACAAGATTGTGGATCCGTTGCCGAAACAAGAAAAAGTCATTATTCATAAAAAATAAAAAAGAAAGCTTCAAATGTAAAGATTCTTTGTTGATGTGGTGAAACTGTACTTGGAACAAACAATGAAATGCAAGATGTGGAAAACAAAACCGCACAAACCCACACGCACATATTTTTTCTGGTTCGGTATGCGATAAACTTGGTCCCTTGGTCTAAATCTTTATGCAAATTTTTATGCAGTGCTATAGATTTTCATAATCCAATATAAGACACTCAATGCACACAAAGCGCTTAGCCCAACCAAAATGTTCCGGTCCCTCTCTAAAAAAAAGTATTTGGTCCCCACTTTTTTGGTTTTTGTTCTTGTTGTGTGATCCAAAAACGTGGAATGTATACGGATGTGTGCGCGTACTTTACTCATTTCATTATTATCCAAGCTCACATGCTGTGAAGAGAAAACAAAAATCCTAAAAAAAGAAAACATCAACAACTTCAGAAACATCAACCAGAATATTCTTCAATTTCGCTTGTTGAGAATGCATAACAATCGAAAAAAGCTCATGCGAATTAGATGAAAATGAATTGCTCACAAATAAATTATCATTGATTTAGTTTTATTTTCACTTCTGCCATTGTGTCGGATAAAACTTATTGGGAGAAATAGTTTAAATCAACCAAGAAGATAGAAGGGTTCAGATTTTTTTTTCAATAGAAAAACCAAAGGCTTTTTCCTCCAGAATTTCCATTGTAAATTGTATTCAAATTTTAAATTCTTAAATTTATTTTGGAGACATTTTTTTTTTTGGTCACAAGTGAAAATGTATGCTTGTGTTGGTGTGTTCCAATATCTAAATTTAATAAGTCAGTTAGATTGTTTGTCGTTTTTTTCTAGGAAACATCCCCGCATACCAAACTAGATTATCATTTGAAGCGAGAAAAAGTGGAAACCAAATGGAATAAAGAATAGCAGAAGTTTTACACATTTTTGTTTCTTTTTCCCATTTCAGATGGTTTGACTAGCTCAAACCAAGAATGAATTGATGGATCGACACATCCACACACACACACATCCATCTGTCTAAAGAAAAATTAAATACTCTCTATCTGAGCGTGGATTTTTTTTCCATCCATTCCAAACTAAACTAATTGGCAGCTAGGCGTAGTGTTCTGTATCCAGTCAAATAGTCAGTCAGTTGGACTGAGAATATTCTAATTGTGGCGGGAAGAAAGAAACAAAAATCAAATCAACAGAGGCCTGATGATGACAGTTGGATCTACGCCAAATCATGGCTATCGATTTTCACCAATAAGAAAAGATTTTCTAAAATCAAATCACACATCAAATCATTGTGTTCCTCCCCTTTTTTTCCAACCTACCAATCAGAAGAAGAAAAACTGAAATACTAATAGTTTAAAAGCAACAAGGGGCGGCATCAAATTTTTGGCAGTTTCTTTTTTGTGCAGATCAAATGATATGAACATCCGCAAATTTGTACGCGCGCGGTTGTTTGGCTGAGGAGGAAGCCAAAATGAATGAAATTAAATTCCACTAGAATTGTTTCTTTTATACTGTTTTGTTTAATTTGATTTGATTCAAAATTATCACAAGAACAAAACAAATATAAATAAATATTTTTTGCTCTTTCTCTCTGCTTGTCGTTATTTAAAACATTTATTATTCTGTTTTCGGGTTTGCTGAATTTTCCATTGACAATGTCGCGGAAGGGAAGACAAGAGACAACACACTGGCAGATTTTTCCTGTTTTCCAGACTATAATTCAAACCATAAGTCAAATTTTGATTATTGTTATTAACGATAATAATAATAATAATAAAACATTGAAATGATAAGCCTTCAATGTATGTGGATGTGAATTTGATGTCGGAAAAAGTTAGTTAGCCGAGAATTCTCTCTGGATGAATAAATGATTCAAAGAATGAATGACTGAACGCTGGTCCATTGGAGCGTCAAGAGACAATAGAGACTCCAATACACCAACATTAAACAGTATGTGGTATTCTTGTGCTTTTTTTCGAAAACTTGGCCCATCTAAACAACAAACACCAAGAATGAAAACACAAAGGAATAATAATTTTATTTTGATGTTTGTATGTTGGCCCTACAAGTTGGAACCAAAGATAGTCTGGATCAATAATATAGTTATTGTTATTATTAATAAAAATAATAAAAAGACAAATTATGGTAATAGGCTTGCTATTACTACTGTTTTCTTTCATTTTTTCCTCTTCCGTTGTTGTTGTTGAACATTTTATGGATGGCGAACATCCTCGATCCATCTCTTGTCTTTTCGCTTCAAAATGGCAAGTTACATAACATTCGTCAAAAGGGAAATTTTGCTTTTTTTTAAATTGAATCACCAAATGGCTGAACGAACCCAAAAAATGAATAAGATCAGTGAGAGGAAAGAAAAGAAAAGAAATTTGGCGGATGGTTGCTCGAAAAATCGGTCGCCTCTATCCGACTGAATGACTGACTGAGAATATAGGGAACTGATTTTGGAATCAATGCTATCTCGTGCATGAAAGAAGCCAATTGACTACGACAGATAGTGATAGAGAATGAATGAAGATGAAGAAAAAGAGAGAAAGTGAGTGAACCAATGCCAGAACAAACGCTAGAGTTCCAGAGAATCATAAAACAGCCCACCGAACGACAAACATCATTGTGTTTCGGTGATGGATACACCGAAGCCTTATATAAATGACTGTTTCCAGAATAAAAATCATTATTAAAATGGAACAAAACCGACGAACAATTGAAATCAAGCGCCAAAAACAAACATTTTGAAAATACTGATAATAAGCCTAGAATCCTTCAACACAGTCTACCGAAACGATTGGTACAACAAAGGTGCAATCAATTTCAATTCTTATGAACAAAAATAAGCCACCAGGTAATGGTCTTTGTGTTTGTGAACAAAATAGGGTGAAAAAAGAGACAAGACGGTCATTTGGGTTTGGCCAAACGAAAAACATTTCACCAATACACCAATCGAATAAAAAATACAGATACATACCAGCATTATTGTTGAGCAATAAACCTTCAATGGATGTTGGCAGCGTAATAATGATGAATTTGAAAAATGTAGCAATAATCAAAGACAAAAATGGCAATAAAAACAATAATAATGATGAATGATTTCGTTGTTTCCGATTTTGTTGGCTGTTTTGTCGATGGACGATACAAGATGGTGATGATGGAGAATTTTGTTGTTTTCTGTTTGCAGATAACAATAATGAGATGGTAGAATCTTCTACATACGGATGATCATTATCATTATTATTGAAGTCATGAATTTTGTTGTCGTTGTTCGATGCTAATTGATTAAATTTAAAACTAGAATTTGTGTCTAGGAATTCACAAGGGCAATTATTTTCATCATAATGATTGGTATTTCTAAGGGACCAGACGTAAAAATTATTCTGATTTATGACAACTTTCATTTTGTTCATTTCATTCATTTTTCCGAATCAAATCTCAAATAAGATGCAGAGTTTATTAGGGCAGGATAATTCTGGCACATCATCACCATCATAGTAAAAGAATGGAAAATTCATTGGAAACAGCCATCGGGTGTCTTCATCATTATTACGATTAAATATTAGGCATTTGATTGCGACCCCTTTTTCACTGGTCAAACCCTTAAGCAAACAATGGGGAAACAACAAATTTTTAGCTTCCGCTTCCTCTTATTTTTTACATTATTGTCTTTCAACTCTTGTCGCTTCTTTTTCGCTTGTATTCGGATATTCACAATGCCGAAACGTTTTTGGACCAGCCGAGAATTGCTAGGATTTTTTGAAATGTTTGGCTGTGTCCGGTCCGTTGTCCCCACAAATACACACGCCAACACAGGATGGGACGGTTCATTTAAAAAATTCAAAAGAATCACAAACACAGAAGCAACAACAAACAACATTAAATGTCTTGCTTCAATGACCAGAATCTACCAACTTTGGAAGCGTACACATACACATAAACACCGATTAGTAATTAGAACAACAGAATTCGGTTTGGTTTGAATAAAATTTATCTCTTTTCTTCCGAACAAATCATTGAGATGCTTTGTGGGCAATCTGGATGGCCAACAGAATGGCATTTTTGTTGCTGTTATGGTAATCATTAATTCATTTAATTGTTTGTTTGTTTTGGAACGTTCAGAAATATCTTCCTCACCATGATCACTTCATTTTCAATTGATATCATATACACAATAAATCATTCGCTTGTTGATGTTTTTGTGGGAAACCAACAAGAAAATTAAAGTAAAAATATTGTTTCCATTTCCATTGATCGCTTGGCTGATTTACTTAATCTCTTCTCGCTTTTCTTCTTCTGATTGTGCTATTCTATCTTATTCTTCGTGAACTGTTTCAAGTGATAAGCTTCAAGCACATCTCAAGCAGACCATACCGGCCGAAATCAATATCAATTATATTGGTTGTTATAAATAAATGATCAAGTACTTTGATTCGATGATGATGATGCTATGTACCAAAATCGATGCCGATGGTAGTGGATTTCATGGTAGTGATAAATTCTTAAAACTGTAGAGATCGTTTTCCATAGAAACATTCGGATACTTGTTGAGATTGGCGGCAATGCAAAAAAGGCGGAAAATTTTCAAATAAAAACCGTTTACTATGAACGGTACAGTGTTCCTATTCGAATTTGGCAGCGCGAAACGAAAAAACAGGAAAAAGCAAAAAAGGAACACGAATCTAACAGATAAATTCAAAGATCAGACAGCACCAAACTAAAAATCACCAAACATTCTTGCCACTGCGACTCTTGTTGACTGTATGACTGACGTTGAATGAACCGAAATTCTTTTTCTCACTGATTCTGGCTTGACGCTAGAACATTAAATGACAGTCAAATGGTTTGGGTTGTGTAGAGAATCTCCGAACCATGCACAACATGCACACACAAATCTAGGCATGCGATCGTCGACGAAGACCGAAACAACGGCCAGGGTGCTATGAAACCAAAAAGAGAGACCGAAATAAAAATCCAACCACTGCAGAATACCGACCATTGGGTGGTGCATGAGTGCGCGCACCCATTGAGACAATACACGCTGGATGTGATGAACGGCATTTAGATCTATCTTCGGGATGAACGACCCAAAACCACCACCACCACCACCGCTGCCACCACCATTACTGCCATTTCGACCAAGCCTGAGTTTCAATGGCATCAGTAGCTGTATCCTACGGGCCAGTCAACCATTCCAATTGAGCTTTGACCCCTATTGCTTGCTAGGATCGAGGGAAATATCTTGAAACCGTTATGAAACAACAACAGTTGAATTTTTCTCTCCCCATATTTCTCTCTCTCTTTCTCTCTCTTTTTCCGCTGTAAAGATCGCTTGAAAGGTTCCAACAACAACAACAGCAGCAGCTAGTGCTGGCTTAACCCAATTGTCAAACAATGAAATGGCATATTCTTTTTGGTGTGTGAGATCTCATCACCCAATCAACCATTCAGGCCATGTATACAGGGACCTATTCATATTTCTAATTAGTTTTTTTCTGTTTGGCTTTTTCATCCATTGTTCGGTGTTTGATTTCCTTCCTTTTTTCTTGTTTTGAAATCAACCCTGTACATAATCAAAGACCAGATTCAATCAAAATTTTTCCCAAAAACATTCAATGATGATGGCCGATGTGAATCGAACTTTTTCAAAAAAAAAGCAAAATCGACAAGACGATTCAAAAGATCCGGCAACAAGCTATTTCGCGACAAAGAACAACGCCATCTATATTTAGGATATCTAAACACTAGAAATTCAATTTTTTAAATTTTTTTTTGTTTGCGAACAAATGATAAAAATATCCTTTCCAATGATGTTTGACAAATACTATAATCTTCGATTCTGAGAGAATTTTTAGATTGTTCAATCTTTCCAAAGAGGTGGCTTAATTTGATCTGGTTGGTGCGAACTTTATAGACCATTGAATTATTATGTGCTGCTTCTAGATGACAATTGGGAAAACTATTATACATAAATTCATTTAAAGTGTCTTTCAATGATTCCAAGTCATCGAAGATCTTCAATTTGATATAAACCATATAACCGGCACCATATTTTTGCTTCAAATGCATAGGACTACCCAAACAGGTGATTTTTCCATGCACCATTATAATCAACCTGTTACATAATGCTTCGCATTCTTCCATAGAATGAGATGTCAACACCAGTGATGATCCAGCCGAACGAACCATGTGGATAGCGTTCCAAAGACAACGTCGAGAAACAGGATCCACACCGGTGGTCGGTTCATCTAAAAACACAATCAATGGATTGCCTACAATCGACTATTATAGATCGGACAAAAATTCGGTGTGTTATCCAAAAAAAAATGCATAAAATGGTTTTCAAATACATACCATTGCAAAGCTCAGTTTTCGTTTAGTTCCGCCGCTGTAACTTTGGACAGGATCATTGACATGTTTCTCAAAGAATAACAATCGACTTAAGGAATCGATTTGTGAATCTATGCATTCTTCTCGGATGCCTCGAATCCTGGAGATTATTCGCAATGTTTCTCTGCCAGTCAAATAACTAATCAATCCATCGAATTGTGGACAATATCCAATATCTTTATAGACAAGATCCATATCGGTACGAATACTATGCTGATTAATTAAAATGTTTCCGCTCGTAATGATTTCATCTCCGGTTATCATTTTGAAGAGTGTGGTTTTGCCTGCACCATTTTCACCCAGAATACCAAAACATTCGCCCCGTCGAACACCGAAGCTTATGTCACGTACAGCCGGAAAATTTCCATAGTTTTTGCGAACGTTCTGCACCACCATCGAATCGGTACTATAGTTTTTGGCATTGATTCTTGCTTTCTCATTTTCTACATCGCTTTCATAATCATCATTATTATTATTTCTTGTTGGCAGTGTTTTATCCTTCAATGGTAGAGGGCCATTTTTGTTAAAGTTCAAGTATTTGCTTTCAACAATGTATAAAATCAAACAGAATACAATAGCTTGAACCATAAAAGCCAAAATATTGGTTCCGATGCCCAACTTTTCCAATGAGAAATAATTTTCATTGAATCTAAAACATTGATCCTTACATTTATCTGGAAAGTTTTCATAATTTTTGATTCAACAAAACAAAATTCAGCTAAAATATGGGACTTACCCATACAACAGCATTGCAATTCGCGCATGGTGTCGAAAGCAATCTCACAGAGATCTTGAACGTTGATGGAATAATTTCCAAACAAGGTTACATTGGATAAACACAAATCTAATGCAAGCGTGTTTTCCGATAATCGAAATACAGACCCGGCCAAATTGTAAATAGGAAACAAAAATGTAAAAATTGTTTCAAGAATTTCACTCAGATATATAAGATTTAAATCGGGCAATTGCAATATGTTAACTATGTAAAAGGTTAGAGTGCCAATTAACACCAGATATAATGATAACCGTACATATGCGGTGGCAGCATCACGGAAATACATCGAAAACAGATACACCATGGGCAGTGATGCCAAGCCGTGCCAAGCCAACACGATCATCAAACGGATTTGTTGGTCGAACAAAGTGAATGTGTTGATTTGGAGTGCCAAAACGATCAAACATAATATGAATGAAGATATAATATAGATCAAATAGTCTACAATGAAATTACTTGTCCAATAGTGAAACATTTTCAAACCACTAATACGTTGAATATGTTTAAAATTTGTGGACTTTTCTTGCACCAAAAATACTAGAAAACTGGCCAGAAGGAAACTCATTGCGAATTGAAGATTATTGCTTAGTTGAATCTGCATCATTGAATCAAATACTAATGCACCCAACAAGTCGCTATTTTTCCTAGGTAGTGGATCGTTCCAAATCGACAATCGTATTTGATCATTTTTCAGAAGGTATTTGAGAAGGGTTTTATCGATATAAGCCACCGATAATGAACTGGTATGATATGCTTGATTATTGAACATGGCAGTTATGGCCAGTTTATCGGCACTATTCTCTTGAACAAACTTTGCCGCCAAAAGATAATAAAGATTGTATTGATCTTCATGCTTGCGCCCAAAACTAAGCAAATATTCCAAAGTCTGGTTCGCTTGATTCATTGTTTTGTTGATCGCAATTTCTATTGATCAATTGTGAACATAATCTATAGTGTTCAAACAGATTAGTTTAAAACTCTTACCGTTGAATACGACCGATTTCACATCATTCAAAATGACATCTTTATAAATATTTGACATTTTTGTTTGGCCGAACGGAAATTTTTGATTGTCTTCAACATAGAACGTGGAAGAACGAATTTTATGGAACACATTGAGATTCATTTCCAGTGGTGGTGAATAACTTGTTTGATCCATTCGGTTTTTATTGACCAACAAACTGATTGCTAATAGAACAGCCGGAATGATAAATTGGCCCACCAATGAGAATCGATTACGATAGGTGAACAGCATTTTCTTGACAAGTAAGCTATAGTACACTTGCCCACAATGCATTAATCCTTTGTTCAATTTTAATGAATTTTGCTTGATATCCTCCATGATGCTATTTTTTTGGTCATTTAAGCTGGATGAATTTGTATGGCCACTATTGTTAGGAATAGTTCTTTGGTAAAAACTATTCATTTGTTCGGTTCCCTGTTTTGCGAATTCTCCCACTCTAACATTGTCATTTGGAAAATACAATCAAAATAATTGCAATGAATTCGAGGGTCAGACTGGGGATCTTACCGGAGAAAAACTTCTTCCAATGTTGTGATTGATATACTGTAGTTGATTATACCTAGATTCTCAAAGTTTTCGTCGATTATAGAGAATAGTTTTTCGAATTCATAAGATTGTGTTTCCGGTAAACTGAATGTTACTTCCCGTCCAATTGATGTGAGCACTCTGGCATGATGAACGTAGGATCTGATCAAATCTTTCATTTTTTCAACATCGAAAACGGTCTCTTTAACAGCAAAAGTAAGCAAATAGCCCAGTCCGTAGTTTTTTTTCAATTCAAGTGATGAACCAGAACATTTAAGCTGCCCATTCTCGATGATGGCAATTTTATCACCAAGAACATCGGCTTCTTCCATGAAATGCGTGGACAATAATATCGCTCGATTTTTCTTCTCTTTGATCAATAAATCCCAAATAAATCGTCTTGCAGATACATCCATACCGGAAGTGGCTTCATCCAGCAAAACTATTTTCGAATCACCGATCAATGCTATTCCGACCGATAGTTTTCGTTTCATCCCTCCAGAAAGAGCATGTGATTGCTTGTGACGTGAATCTTGAAAATCCAGAAGCTCAATCATATTATTGATTTGGTCTCTAATTTTACTATGATCAACATCCTTCAATTTACAATAGAACCACAAGTGTTCTTCCACCGTTAAATGATTGAACAACACATCAAACTGGGGACATACTCCTAAACTTTTTCTGATCTCGTCCAAATCACTGTCAAAATCAAATCCATTAATTTTGATACTTCCGGAAGTTGGCGGTATCAGTCCACACAAGATCGACATCAATGTAGTCTTGCCTGTATAAATGATGACAACTTTAGATGGTTAAATTTCAAATCTCACCACCATCATCATTCTTACCAGCTCCATTATGACCTAATAAGACTGTAATCTCATTTTCTTCGATATTCAGATCAAGTCCCCTCAATGCATAGATTTTACCAAGATTGTAGGATTTGAATAGATTTTTGATTTGGATTCCTCTTTTCGAAATCTCATCCTCACAATCCTTGATAGTGTTGGATTTTAAAGGTTTTACGCCGAACCAAAAAGATGGTTGTACAAAATAATACCACTTTCGACCTATTCCATAACGTCCCGGAAAAACATTGCTAATATACAAAGCTAATAGTAGATAGATGACAGAATCAATAATAAACATGATGAAAATATTTAAAAATGTTAGATCATCATCCAATGTAGCTGGTTCCATTAAATTGGACCATTGCAAGCCCACATGATTTGTCTCCCAGACAGACAAAAGCATGCAACCAAGTGCCATATTTGCGTTGGAAATGGAACTGATGGCCGTTTTTGCATAGATCGATAACTGACTGGTAAAATCAAGATTGATCCAAAATAAATCATTGGATGTGAATTAATGAACGAATCGATTATTAAAACATTATCACGCTTACTGATAATTAGCGCAAACTTGAAAGTACGGTAAGAATGAGAAAAAATAAATGGCACCGGCAGCTATCCCAGCAATGTTTGCCTGAATAAGGGACAATTATCAGAACAATAAATTATGATTGATCAACAAAATTAATTTTTCTCACTCACATTGCTGAAAAAAGTGCTCAATAAAAAGCAGAACATGATGGATGAGATCATGTAGAGCAAGAAGAATAGGAATAGCAAAATAGGATCGCTTTTGTTCAGAAAAGCATAATCCTGTTTGAATTGCACGCAAAACAATATAGTAATGATTAATATACTGATCATGTTCCAGATGAACGAATCGATGAACCAAGATGACCAGTGCATCCAATCTTTCAAGCCCATCATTTTCATGGCTTCTTTCAGGCGTAGTTCTTTTTCCAACACAATGTTCTTGGTTAGATTAACATAAGGATAGATGAAACTGAGCATCATCACTACCGGAAACAAGAATTGTAGAGAGAATAGAAACAAATCATTGTCGTAAGGCGGGTACGGAAATCGTTGAATGTTCAATTGTAGATTTTCGTAAAATTCTTTTGATAAGCTTTCATTATGTAACAATACGTAAGCTCTGCATAGATAATGCTGGAGAAAAAGAAATCCGTTTTGATAATAACCAGGTGGTCCACCCAAAGGATCCGAAGCACTTCTCGGTCCGGGCTTTTGAAACAGGGGAAAATTGTTGCCAGTTTTCCAGGTAAATTCATTGACCTTTTCCGGGCTGAACCCTTCGATGTTGGATTTCGGTACGAATGGAAAACGTAGTGTAAAATCAAACGATTCATTGGTTTTGAGGGTGTTGAAAATCACACCACTGCTGATGGAATTGGAATCCTCATCTAAATAGAACCGCACCAATTGATCTTCATCTTGGAAACCCCTAGCTTTTTGAATTGAAAAAAAAATCGTCGAAAAGTTTGCCTCTTTCAACCAGACAATTGATCTTTTACTTTGAAGAGAATCGGTGGGCGTGATTTCCTTGAATGTTTGCATAATTTTATCCGTGACCGAATTATTCGGGGCATAGAGAATGGTTTTGCCTGCTAATTCATCATTCTCGATTGGATATGGGAAATAAATGGTCGGCTCGGTCACACGATCAAAAGAGATTGAATTTCGGATCACAACTAGGATAATACTGAATAAACAAGGTATCGCGATTTCGAACAATGATATCCAAGGATGGCGAATTTTGAGCCGAAAATTTTTCCACAATAACAGTTTCAATCGTATAAACGCTGACATTGTGGATAATTTTTGTCACCAATTTTGAGACTTACAGTGCGGTCACTTAAAACTCGATTGATTGTGGAATTTGAAACAATGAGAATACTATTTAAAAATCACAATGTTACCCAAAACCTTGAATCAATGCGAGATTAAGATAACCAATCGACGATCGTAGATTAAATACAATTATCCTCTGGATTCGGAACAATGATAATGTTAATAAATGGCACTATGGTGCAATTTTTAATGATTGTCAGTTTTTAAAATGGGATGATTGAAACAGTGCATATTTTCTAATAAATTCTCCACATAAGGATGAGTCTAAACACTTGACAGCTTTTTGATATAAATCTGTAGCTTTGGAAACATCACCGATAATCATTTTGTATTGGATATATTCAAACCAAGCATTTATATCATCTTTTCCAAAGTAATGGATATAATCTTCGTAGACGTAAGAATAATCAACAATATTTTCTTGTGTTGAAGCGCAATGTTTTTCAATCTCGATCATCTTTTGGAAAAAATTTCTACATATAGGCCATACTGACTTTTGTTTCTCATAATGATTTCTAGCTTTCTTGATTCCGTACAAACGATAACTTATGGACAAAATTTTCGGTTTGAAATATTCGGCCATTTTTCTTGGGCAAGTTTTAAGAATTTTATCTAAATCATCGCAAATCTTGACAATCATTATGGTGGATAATTTTTTTTGCAAAGACCAATCGATATAAAGCTCCCAAAAATCCATTCCAACATCAACGTTTGTCAGGTCAAAATGAGAGAATTTTTTAACCAAAGAATCATCGAAAAATTTTTGCACAATTTTCTGATTCTCCGGTAATTTAGTTAAGAAACAGGCAATGAAAAAACAAAGATTTAAATCATTCGGCCATCGTTCGGCCCCATCCAATAATAAATTCTGCAATCTTCGCATTGCCAAACCATTAGCTTGGAAACAAGAATGATAAAGTTTGATCCATTGTTGATATACAGGGACAGTCATTTTGCACTCCAACCATAGATTGTCCAACAAGTACAATATCTCTGCAACTTGATCAGTAGTCTGGTTGTTATAGTTTTCAAGCAAATCTCTAAATCTTTTTTTTATCAAAAATTAATAAATAAAACCTATTTTTGCACAAAAATTAACAAATACCTGAACAAAATAAAAAACTCCCACATTGTGGGCGTGTTAAATTTGCGGCAAGCATTCTCAAAAACTTCAATAGTTTCTTTTAGAGCCTTTTTTTTGATAGCTAATTTTTCTTCATCGCTGGTAAAAGAATCGCTTCTTAAAATTTGTCTATATTCTTCATATCTGTCAATCGCCAATGAATTCCATAGTTGTTCTTGCTCTTGAAATCTAGATTTCAAATCTTCTAGAATGAATTTTTTAACGTCTTTAGTAGTCTCAAAGTCAAATTTATTGCAAATTTCGATGAATTTTGAAGCAAAATCACACTGTTTATTATGTTTACAAGCTTGATTGTAGACCATCAAAGCCAGGGATCCATTCCAAATTTTATCTTTGGATTGCTTCTCAACAATCTCGGTTTTGGCTCTAAAAAATAAATTATTGTTGATCATGTTTTGATAATAGAATCTTGATTACCTTGCATCAATGAAATTACTTATTAGCTTGAATCTTTTTCGAATTTTAGCACAATATAATAATTCAAATTTAAAATATTCGTGCCAAACTAAAGATGATTCTGGATGAAAAGCAATACATTTCAAAAAGATTTTCCGGGCCGTTTCCGAAGAGGATTTTTCTTCAAATTCAAACTTGGCATATTGGATCCACAACCATGGTTTATTATGGATTTGTAGCATACGGAAATAAATAACAGAGACCAAGTCATACATAAAGTTTTTTTTAGCAAAATCTATGTAAGATAACCATAAAGATATATCCGATTTGAACTTGTTCAAGGTGAATTCGAATAATCTTTTGATATGGTTTAAGAAACATTGTTCAATTTCACGCTTATGGAACTTGTTATTGGAAAAACAATTAAAATAATCAAAATTGTTTGTCAAAAGCAAAGTACTAACCTGAATGCCAAGTTTTTCGCTCCGAACACGGATCAACTTTAATAAACTTTGCTCGTAGGCAATGTAAAGCAAAAAATCATTTTGATTTTTGTTAGTCTTTTTTAATCGATATTCAAATTCTTGTTTTTTTTCCAATATGGTTTTAACTTCACTTTGATTAAACAAGTCATGTTTCTCCAAATTCACTAAATCATGGATTGAACTTTCGAAAGATAACTGGACTGATTCAGCCATCAATGTATTTGTTTCACAATGAATTTGATCAAAAACTGCAGTGATTCACGATCAAAATAAAAAAATGGCACCACGTGCATGTGCTAGCCCGTATCAGTAAATGAAATCGTCAACACCATCGCCATCTGGTTTAAACTTTGGTAGCCAAACTTGGGTATTTTATGGAAATTATTTATGCCATTTTTTTCATTTAAAATTTCGATTAAGCACAATTTTTTGAATATTCATTGTTTGTCGTGTTTATGATTCGGTAAGAAATGAAATAATAAACAAATAAAGGTAAATAAAAAAATGAATTAAATGAAATAATAAACGTAATAGAGAAATTTTGATATGTGCTTTCAAATTTCCTCTTGAATGCATTTCGGATGGATCATAGAAACACATACTTGTACGGGGCAATGAAATGTAAAATCTAGGATGACCAAACGGAAAAAAACATTTTAAAACAAGAATTTTTTTTCATTCATACTTGTTGATTAGATAGAGCATCATGACCAAATTTATGACCAATAAAAACCAACGATTAGTGAGACCAATAAGACAGATATTGATTCCATGAGCTAATAGTTCATAGATTATCCACTGTTTTTATTAAACAATTAAAATTATAGTCAACATTACGGTAACAATCACAGGCACTAACCTTGTTCAATTTATCACAACATTGGATCGGATTCAAGTAATCACAATCCAAATCGCTCAATGTTATCATCTAAAAGTTTAAAAATAATTATTCTGATGATTATTGTGAATAAGACTTACTATGTAAATTGAGAGAAAAAGTAAAGTGCCAGTATCAAGCAATGCAAAGCCGAATAATGTTACATTAATCGTTGACATGTTTCTGGCTGAAACTTTTGAACTTTGGCTATAGATATCAATGTACAGAAAACAGTCACAATATTTGTCTTTGTCAAGCTCGAATTATGGACAAAATGGAAAAAATTAGTCTGCACACGCTAATGTGGCCAGCCAAAATAACTAGTTCATACAGCGGATTTTAGATGGCGTTGATTGCAAATATTTTCAGAACACATCCTCTTGTGTATAGAATAAAATCACATGATGTCTTGGAGAAAAAACTGATTTTCAACCAATTTGAAAATGGTCAAAATTCTCTCCAGAACCCCTTTAAGATCGGCTTTAAAAAGTAAATATTTTTTGGCAATACTTTATGTAATTTATTTAAATCTTGATTTTTTATTTGATGTATGCACAGGTCGTAGATTATTCGCCGTAAGAAATCATCGCCGAAGAAGAGGTACAAGGAAAAGAGACAGTGTGCTGTTGCAAAATTTTGTGATCCACGAAAATATTCCAACTGTTCAAAAGAATGAAATGACCAATGTTTATTTAGTCGATGAGAATGTTGCCTTTATTCTGATAAAAGATTTGAAATGCAGTTATCAATTGCAAAGTGATTTATGTTGTAAAATCACTTTAGTTCCGTTAACGCCAAAATGGTTCCTATATTGTGATGGTTATGTAGCTTATTATCAAGAATCGTTGGCCGTTTCCACTTGTTTCAGCCATAAAACTTTCATAGAATTACTTGATAAAGAAATATGCCCTGGAAAGATGGAAGATCGCAAATTCCCTTCGGTGAATCGCAAAGAAATCGATTCATATCCATTTTCCGAACATGAAAAACAATCATTGCTTGAAGGAGAATCAGTTCTGCTCAAATTGGAAATTGATTGGAATGCTTTCAATAAATACAAAATGACACTTGAATATGTGTCCAAGATGAGCACTGATTTTTTCAACAAAATATGCAAAAGAAAATTAGCCAGCCAGATGGCTGTTTCCAGAACGACAATAACCAAAACAGCGAAGGAAGAAACATGGTTAATTAGAAAAATGGAAAACATCTATAGTTTGATTGATTGGGTAACACTTGGCCATATAATTTTGATTTGCGGACCAAGTAATTGTGGCAAAACAACCCTGACCCACCACCTCATCAATAAATATTTGAGTACCAAAAGAAAGTGTGCGTACTATTTGGAATGTGATCCAGGCCAAACAACGTTTTCGCCATGTGGTATTTTAAGCTTGGTGAAGATTCAAGAAAAAATATCCAATGCTCTTGGATACGAATTTTTATTCAAAGAAAATATTCAGCTGACTGAACTTGATCGTATCGAGTCAAAAATATTGGGTACCATAAGCCCATCAAGCAATGGTTCGGATTACATTCTATTGATTGAAAAGTTATTCGAATCTTTTAAAAAAATGAACACCAAACAACCACTTTTCATCAATACGATGGGGTGGGTTGAACAGCTGGGCCTGGAACTATTAATCAAAATCATTGAGATAATACGTCCAACCCATGTTATAAGAATTGAAAATGACACCGTTGATGAGAAATTATGTGATAGATTCATAACCAGAACAATTGGAAAATATCAGCATTTGTCCGATTTACGTGAATTATTCGGGCTAAAGGATAATTTGAAATTCCGTTTGTTGGTAACTTCATTTTCGAAATCCACTCTTTTCAATTTAACACCATACAGTTCATCTAATGTGAGAAGAGAAATATTGCAATCACTGTATATGATTTCAAATCTATGGCCACAAATTCTTTATAAACCTTTATTTTCAATCGAACCAATCAAGTTAGTGCCAGTTGCTTTCTTTGATGTTATTTTTCAAAACATTTTCTCTATCCCTCTATCTAGGATCTCATTATCTAATTCATACATTTATTTTGCTAATCATTCATCAGTCCCCAAATCCATCTATGATCTTCTGAATGTGCAATGGGTATTTTTTGGCAATGTCGATCCATCTGAAGACAGTTTAAAATACGTCACATTATTTCCTGAAAATGGCAGCATGACTATCGGCCATGTTGATGGTGGTATAAAACTGCTGCAACAAATACCAACCAAAAGTGGTACATGTTACGGTTGCGGAATCATCCGAAACGTCGATGCCGTTGGTTCAACAATCATGATTACGATGGGTTCGGATATGATGAGACAAAAATTTTTGTCGGATCCGAAAGCTATCAATTTCATAGTTTTTCCTAAACAGATACCGGTTCCATCCGGATTTTTGACCGAGCAATTCATTTATCAAGATTCTTGTTCACTACCTTATACTTATTTGATTTCAAATGCTAATTAATTATTGTGTGTTAAATAAATAATAATTTCAACAAGTTACAAATTAATACACCAATTCATATTAATGCGTGGAAAAGGGTAATCTTTTTTTTAAGGAATCCAAGTGAACAACTCTTCGGATCCTTTATCATTCATCTTATTTTCGAACCAAAATATTCTGAACAGTGAATAATTATATTGGTAAGCATGGTAAGCATAGCAAATACAGCGCAAACAGCCCACAAAATGGCACACTTTGACTGTATTAGCAAACTTAACCGGTGTATACACTACCGTCCGTTGCTATGCATCGTGTATTGTTGTTTGTCTGGTTTATATTTTTTTTTTATGGTACAGCGTTGATGATAATCACGATCGCGATGATGGTAGTGGTGGTTCAAGAAGCTGTCTTTACCAACGACATCGTCGCGGTTAGTATCTTTTTCGTCTTCTTCCTCTATCTGGTACATGTAAGTATGTTTTCGTTTTGCTGCGACCAAGAATCCCCACCAAATTTACCGCTCTTCGTGAAAATCTTGACTTTCTTTCTCTACCAATGCTGCTTTGCTTCAGTGTGGGTGCTTAAGAGCTACACACTAATAACAACAAGGACATACACTCTCACGCAAAATCGAAAACTGGTATTCCGGGAAAATGTCCCGTTTTTTCTCTGTTTTAAACCAATATCCGAACTGTATAATTTTCGGCCGCGACTGCGCTCGTTTGAGAAACCACCAGACGATCTTGTGAGTGGTGTATTCTATTTTCTATTTTTTTTTCTGTTCGAGGATTCGAAGACTGAGGATCCTATCTCGCTAACGCTCTCTCATATATAATTCATCTCTGCGCCACCAAAAAAAAACAACAGCTAAACATCAGAATTCTCGTCAGGATTCTGCCTGACTGACTGCTTTCTGTCTGTTTGTCGTTTTGTCTAGGTCTCTCTATATTCTAAAAATTATGATCTTAACTGTGTGTGTGAATTTGTGGGTTTCGAAAAAAAAATCCACAGGCAACACCATTCACGACTGGATCCAATACCGCCATGAAAAAAACGACGATGATTCCCAAATGATCGTATTCATTGCGCCAAACGAAATTCGGGCTGTTGTTGTTTTTTTTGCTGGGTGATGTTGATGGCGTATTCAATATGAAGTATGGTGCCAACTAACAACAAATTCTGGGCACCTTAAGCTTCGCAAAATCCCACACACATATACAGCGCGATGTTATTCTTTGTGCTGCATTCATGCCATAACATCTTGAGTGAGTTTGTGGGTATGCGTATCTCTTTATCTAACGTCTCGACTGCTATTCTTGTGGGCTCTTCTTGTGAACAACTTCCCATATTCTGCTTCAAACACCACGATTATCTATATAAACGTTTGTTTCATTTGTGAACACTGTGAAATAAACAGATATTCACACTGCCGAAAGCAAATACAGATATTAAAAGAGTAATCTACACCAACAAAAAACATGTCAATGATTGGTGTGATGGGATATACCCCATAGCAGAGTTGATGAATAAAACAAAATCAAACTAGAAGTAACAACAAAAATTCTAGTTTCTGGCACTGTTTCCGGTGAGTTTTTTTCATTGTGTTTTTTTTTCAAAAATGTTGTAGACACCCCTTGTCACCATCTAAAAATATCGCCCACACAATTTGTCGATCCACCAAAACCACCATTCCATCCATATTCATAATTCTCTTACGATTCAGTAATTTATTTTCGTTGTTGTCATCTATCTGCCAGCCTGGTTGGTTCCGTTTTCGTACCTCGGTACGAAGATCGTCTGTGGTCAGGAATCCGAAAACAAGAATCCAATTAATTGTTGATAATATTTTGACATTTTAAATTTTCTATCACAATTCTCCAAAACAAGCAACATTCATTTTGGCTATATTGTTGCTTGTCTATTGATTCTCTGTTTTGTTGCGATTGAAAAGCCAAAAACTGCAGCTCTAGATTGCATTGCTTTGTTGAAAGTCCAACATGAAATTATAATGATGCCTTCAAATCATCGTCTCCAATCAATTATCATCTTCTTCAATCAACAAAACCAATTTCGAATGTGATTTAAATTACGATTTGAATGATATAATCTAAAATTCAATTTACACCTGGTAAATCATATCATAAAACCGTCTGCAGCACCGTTTAAGATGATTCTATAAATTGATCCATGACCTATTCGGTGTTCTCCATAACAAAATACTCTCGCCTCTCGAAATTTTCTTTTTCTATTTGTTGAAAATTTATAAATATTTAATCAACCATCACCACTGCTAGTATTATTGTCATTGTTCTTGTTTTAACAATCCAAATTCCAGGTAAAAATTTCCACAATCTTAATATGAATATATATTGGCTGCAATCTTTTTTTTCTGATTTATAATTATTGTTGATCTTAAAACAGTTTGCTCCAAAACCCCAAGGCAGCCAAGTTTTCAACACAATGGATGCCAATAATCAGCAGCATCAATCATTATTATCTCCTGGTCATGTGGTCAAAGAAAGATGGAGAGTTATACGTCGCATTGGTGGAGGAGGTTTTGGTGAAATATTCGAATGTCTCGACATACAAACCAATCAACATGTAGCTTTGAAAGTAGAATCCACACGCCAACAGAAACAGGTAAGCTAAACTTCAAACGCTAAAAACTAAAGATATGCCGAAGATTGTCATTAGATTCTATGTATTCAAGAGAAATGATGTGATTTATTTAAGTTTACCAAGACAAGTAAGCTGGTAGGGAAAGTGATATTGACAGAGGCAATACTGTCATTGAATAATGATCCTAGACATCTGTTCACATAGTAATTTGCCAAGGTTTTTCTTGGCAAGTTGCATTTTTATGTTAAAAAAGTAAGATAAAACAAATTTGAATGATTCCTGGTTATTTTCCTACACCCGCCGCCAACTATTCCAAGCTTGTGTGTTTATATTGGCCACAATAAACCCTGGATGTCAAATTCCATCCGACATCCGATTCCAAGCGATGAACAATCAGATTTTATGAGAATTCTATGAAATTAGCATAATTTGTTTAAAAAAACAAAACTGTGAACATTTTGAAATCGATTTCTAGATTCCTAGTTATTTTATGATTTCAATTTCCATATTTTTTTTTGCACTGATAGGTGCTGAAAATGGAGGTAGCCGTGTTAAAGAAACTGCAGAATACCAATGCCAATGTATGTCGATTCATTGGCTGCGGAAGAAACGAACGTTTTAATTATTGTGTGATGTCAATGCTTGGTAAAAACTTGGCAGAATTGCGTAGATCGGTTGTTCAGATCAATCAGAAGCCAGCATTCAGTCTTTCAACAGCATTAAGATTATGCCAACAAATTCTACAATCAATACAAGCCATTCATTCGATTGGATTTCTTCATCGTGATAGTAATTATGATTTTTGTGGCTAGCCTGCTAGCAATACCATTGATCATCATGTTTTTGTCCCTTTTTCTGCATCGAATTTCCAGTAAAACCATCTAATTTTGCCATGGGTCGTAGTGAAAATAATTCCAAAAAAGTTTATATGCTTGATTTTGGTCTAGCTCGTCAATATGTCATATCGAATACAAACGAAGTTCGTCCTCCCAGAGTTGCGGCAGGTATGTTAGATGATTAAATAGAATTGTTTTTCAAGAACAAACAGCACGTAAAACATACAAAGCTCTGAAAACTTCAATTACACGATTTTTAATAATTTTCTGTAACCAATTTTTTTTTTCATTCTGCAAGGATTTCGTGGCACGGTAAGATATGCGTGAGTATCTTTCTCTAAATAACTGTTGCCTTGTGGAGATCAATAATTTAAATTTGCACTATCTTTTTTTAACTTTCCAAAACTAAAATGACAATTTTTTAGATCGGTAAATGCTCACAAGAATAAAGAAATGGGACGACACGATGATCTTTGGTCTTTATTCTATGTACTGATTGAAATGGTTAATGGTTCATTACCATGGCGTAAAATCAAAGATA
This sequence comes from Amerodectes protonotaria, assembly GCA_025882695.1. Classification (NCBI taxonomy): domain Eukaryota; kingdom Metazoa; phylum Arthropoda; class Arachnida; order Sarcoptiformes; family Proctophyllodidae; genus Amerodectes; species Amerodectes protonotaria. Next base: position 70,240 of record JAOZJS010000089.1, read on the forward strand.
AAGATTCTGTTGGTCTCATGAAATCAACTTTTGATCATCGTTTACTGCTGAAACACTTGCCGCAAGATTTTAAACAATTCCTTGAACATATTGAATCACTAACTTACACGGATACGCCTAACTATCAATTATTGTAAGTTCAAAACTAAGTATAACAAAGACCATATACTTATTACTCATACTGATATTTAAATAATTAATCATCCGTTTCTATAGGAGTTCAATATTTGAACGAAGTATCAAGAGAAGAAACATAAAACTCGATGATCCTTATGATTGGGAATTGATCAGCCAAAATCGTGATTCTAGCAATGAGAATGAAATATCTATGGGATATTATTCTGATAATAATAACAAGGCTAAGAATAATATGAATATTAAAAATACTGAAAGAGCCAATAATATCGTCAATTTGGCCTCATCTAATGTTCTGGCCAGTAGTAACAACAACAGCAATTATGGCAATCACGCTGTCAATAATGCCAATAACAATAATGAAGCAATTAATAAATCGTTAGCTAACAAAATAAATAATTTAAACATCGCCACCATCACTAATAAAGATGTTAGCCTAGTCACACAAATGAATGCCTGTGCCGATGATCTATCGTTGAAACCGAATGCGACCGATTTGGAGAATAAGCGCAACATTACTCAATATTGTGTTTCGTAAGTTTAAAAAATATCAATAACATCAAATTGTTACCTTTTCGTTTGATGAATCGTTTAATTTATTCGATTGATTTCACTAGACATATGTGGGAAAAAAGTGTGGCCAATGATGAGAATGATGAGAACGAAGAAAATGATGATGAAAAAATCAATGAAAACCCTATCAATATCAGTAATCGTGCTAGTAGGGAACGTTTATCAATCAATTTTGTCGACAAATCTGGTGGTTCATACAATACACCTCTCAACATAACTGAACTGAATGACAAAAATGATTATAAAGTTGATGATGATGAGGATCGTGGTGGTGATCAACAAGGCGGCCACCAAAATGAAAAAAGTGATGCAAAAGATTCGAATAATGAAAAATGTTTGCCTTACAATTGTTCTAAACGTGACTACTATGATCATGAAGCAGCGAAATATATGAGTCACGTTGATGTTGATAATCATTATCATCATCAGCATCACCATGACCATGAGGTGCGATGCAGTGACAATCCTGAGGTCATCGATTATCAGCCATTGGCCATCACCAGTATAAAACCATCGAATACTTATCCGATCATCAAAGATCTGAATAAGCTACATTCAATGAGTTTGCCTTCTATGTTTTTCGGTACCAATTTTGAGGAGAAAAACAACGAAATCCAAACAGATGTGATTGATTTCAATAAATCTGATAATAAAAAATTCGATGATGATGGTGATAACAATGCTGGCGGTGGTTACAGTAACAATGACAACTTCCATTATAACTATTTTGTCTATAATCAATCTTCATCGTCGTATGTGGCCAATAATGATAAGTACTTCGATGATAGAGGCATCAATAACAACAATAATAACAATAGTAATAGCAATACCAATACAAATGATAATATTGCTGAACCAGATAAATTTGTGGAATATTGTTACAAACAGCCATCAAACCATCTTGGTTCATCATCATTGAAAATTCAACATGCTCAAAACAACGATAATGATAAAATAAGCTTACAGTCTAGCAAGTCTAGTGATGCTGAGGAAAAATATTCAAGATTACTTAATTCCGGTAGAATTAAAGATGTTTCAAATGGTAATAGTAAAATGGTTCAAAAACATATCGAGAAAACACCAGATCTGAAGCAAGTATTGATGAGAAAACCTGAAGAATCTACTCAAGAAGATGATGATGATGATGAGGAAGAGGAGGAGGTGGAGGTGGAGGTGGAGGAAGAAGAAGAGGAAGCAAAAGATCATCTAGGGCAAGAGATAGACACACAAAATTATAAGAGAAAAGATACAGAAAATAGTGCCCAAGAGAAAATCTATAAAAATCTTGTCATGAATAGGATAGAAAAATTCGAGGTCAATGGAAATGTACCGTACAACAAGGAAAAAGAAGTGTATCGGTATGATTCTTCAAACAAATCTTTGTCTTCGAACGCGGCCACAACTAAAACTCTGGGTCTATCTTATGCTTTGAATGGGAACATAATATCTCGTGCAAATATCGTTGTGAAACAGCCTCATTCAAAGCATCAAAATCGAAAAAATGAGAATAATTGTGATTCATTAGCGAATAATCAATCACGCTCATCTGCTTCATCTAGTTATTATTATTATTATGCAACCGATACTGATTATCGGAAATCGATTAAACCCAGTTTCTCAGCATGCGATAAAGCATCCTCGATGACCTCCAATGCTGATGATGGTGGTTCTTTATCATTACAGTCCAATAAGCAAAGAACCAATTCTAGTTATTCTAGTCGAAGTAGTATTAGCAATAATAGTCACTTTATCAATCAAGATAATGTTCCAATTGTTTCATTAGCAAAATATGACGATTCATCAAGTCAAGCCCATATTAATAATGGGCAAGACAAGGATTATGCTGCCATGTCACAGAGTTCCACAGAGACAACCACCAGTTCCAATGAAAATCAAATTAGAAACAATGATTCTCATACAATGGGTGATGGTGGTGGTGGCAGCGGCGGCGAACGAAGAATGTTCAACACCTTTAGTAATAATGAATCATATATTTACAAACATATCGGGGAAATTAATGATAGTGAAAATCAAAATGATGTTCACAATGGCCCAGAAACACCCCCTGGTACACCGCCACCACTAATGGAAATTGTTTCATGTAGACGGAAACGATTTTTCGTCAAATGAATGAGATGATTGATTGAATTTAGTTCACGCAAATGTATTGCAAAATGAAGCAAGATGATGGCGAATATCCAATCGACTTCATCTTTAAACATATACTTTGTTTGACGGAAAAACTCAACTAATATTAACGCAAAAACTGTTGTTTGTTTTGATATAATAATAATAATAATACTAATAATAATGATAATAATAATAAATCACATTGCACTGAGACATACACTTACCGACAGACTTATTTGTTGTTGATTTCCGGTACTCTAACATCAAAAACGCACTTGGCACATTAACTGGAATCCGGGACACTTGAAAACCAATTGATTGTTTACGGCAAAGTATTTATTTCGAAATCATCACAATCAGAATGAAAGTTTAGTTTGTGGTTCGATTTCTGGGTGTTATATGTTCTATCATATTTTTTTTGTTAATTGAAAATAATTTATCGTTTAAAATTAAATAATTGATTATCATGTTTTTTTTCTTTTTTTGTACATTTAAACTTATTATAACAGATTCTGCTAATTAAAATACAAACCAAAAAATGTTTTACCTAAAATGAAGAAGCGGTAACAGAAATCGATCGCGCAAAGTCCCTTTTCCGTTTTGTTCGCCCTTTGTCTAAGACTCTAAGTCACTCCACAGTGATTCCACAGTTTGCATTCTGGTACAAACCTTGAATATTTTGTTTATATAATTCATATTACCAATAACATTGATGATACGGTTTTCAGCAAGGGAGTGGATAATGTGAAATCTCCCAAAAAGGAATGCACATATCTTTCATATATCTCACAATATCTTTAGACAAAAACCAACGTCACTTGGCTTTGGTCGAAGATAGTGATACTTGAATAAAATATTGATTGATAATTATAAATTGATGATCGGCGTGGTATTGATACACAATGGTGATGGTTGTTGTTTGTTTAGATTTTTTTTGTCCAAATATTAGCTGATTTTAGATTGGTATACTTTAGCATGCCAAGAACTAGTCAAAAATCTTCCGTGGTTGCGAAAACTAAATTTATACATCAAAGAAACAGTGTAATTTTGGAATGACAGCTTAGGATCGGAGTTTATTCGGTTTGGGACATATTGGATGCTTGTTGAATAATATGCTACTGGTGGTTCAAAATGAAATCATCATCAATTTGGCTGATAATTTTTGCATGGTGCTCATTAGCGTGGTGCCAAACCAGTCCCAGTGTCCGTACAACAATTTTGTCCGTTGATGATCTGGTTGATCAAATCATCAAAAATCAGAGCAATGTTACCATTGAAGATTTTACCAATAATGACGATATATCAGACTATGATTCCAATTCTGGCGCGTCTTCATCATCAAACAGAATACCATCATCATCATCATCATGGGCAAGTGGAAAGAGAATCAACTTTTCCCTTTATGTTCCCGGCGATTTTTTAAACTCTGATTTCAAGAACAAAGGTGGCTTTGTGATCCATATCTTGATTTTCATCTATTTATGCCTGGTCTTGACCTTGATCATCGATTCATATTTTGTACCATCTCTACAACGATTCATCATATCTTATGATTTATCCCCGAATATTGTCGGCTCAACATTAATGGTTTTCGGTACTTCCTTGCCAGAATTATTCTTGTCAGTTATCAGAGTGTTTATTGGGGGGTTATCTATCGGTACTGGAGCCCTAGTAGTTTCGAGCATTTTTAACAATCTAGCGATTCCTGGTTTTTGTGGTTTATTGACTTTATCACCAAGTTCCCCATTCATGTCAGTAAATTCGTGGCCAATCAAAAGAGAGATAATATTCTTTTCCATCACCATAATAACATTTACATTGGGCATTAAAGATGATTCCATTGATTGGCTTGAATCTTTGGTGTTCATATTCATCTACTCAGTTTATATGTTTTGTCTCTATCTTTGGTCGCATTTTGAGATAACTCAACAAATTAACAGGAGAAGATTTCTGCGCAGTAAAGATAGACATTGGCTCAAGTATACGCATTATTTGCAACAATCCAAAATCAATGTTCGTCCAAGTCGAACATCCAGCACTGTTTCCAATTCAACAATAATCGATACCAGATTATATAATGGACGATTAAAGGATAATTCCATCCTCAAATATCCATTAATGCCATTTATTTGGGTGTTTTCTGCGTCAATACCTAAAGCATCTAAACGAACCTTTATAGCAACATATATCATATCTTCAATTTATATTGTCATTTTAACCTATTTCCTAATCTGGATGATATACATGATTGGTGAAACATTTCATTTAACCCAATCCGGTTCGGTGATGACCATGTTGGCATTGGGCAATATAGCCAAATTAATTTCAAGCATAATCGTTGTGAAAAGATTACATTTACCCGAAATGGCTTTATGTCATGCAATAGGCTCCAATATTTTCAACATTCTCATATGTTTGGGCTTGCCATGGTTTTTGAAAATATTCACATTGACCGTCACCGAAGGATCAACATTACAAGAATTACAACAATATACAATTCCATTGGATGAATGTCTTTTTGAATATGTGGTCACATCATTAACATTATTATTGGTAACATTCAACTTGATATTCTACTTAAATGATTGGAAATTGACATTCAAATCTAGCTTTTTTTTCATTGCTTTCTATATTAATTTTTTGGCCTGCATTGTCATTTTTGATCAATATATTTCAATCGTTTGAAAATATTTTTGAAAAACCTTAAGCTTCTACGTCTATTTTATTATTATTTCGAAAATAAAGGAAATATGGCTCCCAAAATAAAGACTTTCATTTGAGGTCAAATAGTTCGACAAACAATTGTCCAGCATTTTGAGGATTCAGATCGAGGTAGAGGCGTACGATGTCTTCGGATAGATGATAAAGCTCTTCCAATCGGTGCATTAAAGTAATGAATGAGTTTTTGGCCAAACATGAATTACCTTCGTGTTTTACTTGAAGATATCTGCGCAGCAAATAGCAGTAATTCAAAAACTCTTCCCTTTGATACAAAATAAAACAAAACAAAACTTGAGTTAAGGAAAAATTAAAACTCGACATTTTTACCTGACAATTTCAACATTTGATACGATTGCTCTTGATGGTCGGAAAAGAATTATGATAGTCAACTATGCGATAATTTTCAAGAATGTTATTAATGCTCGATTCATGCCCAACAAGAACAAAATATTTACCAGATCAGCAATCATGGCATCATTTCGGAATTGAGAATTGAATTTGATTGCAAAATTTTTATGCGACATGAAATTGATTTGGGCAGCCTTCAATACTTCCATGGAAACCAAAGATAGTCCTTGCTTTTTATCATCGATGAATAGCCAAAAATCATTTTCACTGTTGAAATTAGTTGTAGCTCGAATGCAGAACATTTCAATTATGGAATGTTTTAACAAAGATATTCGATCACTTTGATCCAAACGATTAAATGATGGTAATCTATTGGACATTCTGATCAAGCGACAAATTGCTGCTTCAGTCAATTGGATAGCGTCCGGAAGGTGATTAGTTTCATTGACAATTTGTTTATAGTGATTTCGTAGTAGAACACAAGCTTCTCTCAATTCTTCCAGTTTTTGATGCTCGATCGGGAACAAAGCTTTACTATTTTCAATTTTTGTATACTCTCGAAACATCAAAGCTCGATTCATTTGATAATTTTGTTGGTTCTCTTGAATCAATTCTTCATAAACCTTTTGTTTTAAAGGTGCTTCGCATAGGCTCATTTGGGAAATGGCCATTAGAATGGATTCTTGTACAATTTCTTCTTTTTTAGCAGAATCCATGGAGAAATTCAAATTAAAGATTGATTCTTGGCATTCTTTTTTATCATCGTTGCAGTCATTAAAAGGAAAAGTTTCTCTATCAGAACAAGAGAACTTGCCCTGCAGACTTTGGCAATTATTTTTGATCGATGTCTGAGAATCGTCATCATAGTTTGATGGAACCACAGAGTTGTTGTTCAATGATAATTCTGATGTATTAAACACAAAACTTGATTCATTATTTGCATGATCAAAAACAATTGATTCATCATTGGATTGATGAGATTTCAAACCAGATATGGGCGTTGGATTCATTTTATCAAAGCAACAACAGTTATCAATTTAAATATTTAATGTGAAAAATGAAAATGCATCCATAAGAATGTTGTGGAATTGCGAGCAGTTTCTGGGCACTAGCATTCCTTGACGGGCCGATTATTGGAGAAAAACACATAATCACTTTAGTTTATCATGCAAGGTTATTATATAGCTTTTAACAGATGGTATTCGGTTACGTTACATATAGAATTGGTGATATCAAACTGTTGGAATACTATTTATGGAACAGGTTAGCCAACATTGTTGATTGCCACATCTTTAGATTTATTTATGACCGCAAAAACATATTTCCGTCACGTTGTATACGAATGTTAAAGATTTTGAAGGAGCGCGGGGAGCATGCTCGTGCAATTCCCCACAACAAAACATGTTTTTGTTATTTATTTACTCGTAAGCTCGTGAATGTTTTGAGTGGTCTTTAATTATTTTTAAAAGCTACTCCTCTTCTGAATCATGTCCGATTATGAATTTGTTGCTCGTGGAACACTTAAATTGAAGAAATCAAATTCTTTGGGTCTTGATGAGAAAAGTAAAAAGATAAAAAAAGCAAAGAAGAAAATGAAAAGCTATGTTAAAGCGAAAGATGTGTCAGAGAAAATCATAAATACAACCGCCAATAGTGTCGTTACAATCGAAAATGACAGTGATTCCAATTCTCAAAATGTAATTATTCCGGAAAAAAACTGCTGGATGACTGAAGCACAGAAAAAATTCCTGGCTCAGCAAGAAAAACGTCAACTGGCCAGAGTGATGGAAAAAGCATCCAAAACACATAAACAACGTGTTGAAGAATTCAATAGTAATTTGGAAAAATTAAGTGAACATTATGACATCCCAAAAGTCAGCTGGACCAAATAAAATTTATCTCTGCAACAATTTATTTCTTATAAATAATCGAAAATAACATCTGGCGTTTCCATGCATGCAATGAAAATTGTGGCAAAAATTGATAAACAAGACGCCAATAGAATGTGATTGAGAGCGATGAAGAATATTGCCACAGAAAATGAAACATAGACAATATATTTGGTTGGAATTTGCCATCGTTTTTCTTTTGTTTTGATGCATTCTTTTGTAATATCGTTCATCGTGTAATCTTCTGCGCATTGTAAACACTTGATGTCAAAATTAAAAAATTATTTATTGTTTAATAAAATAGTCGAAATGTTAAAAAAACGTTAATTACCGAATTGGACCCTTTGTCGAGGCATCCCTGACAAGATTCATGACACTCTTGAAAAGTCATAAAATACATAAATTAGTAATTTTATTAAATTTTTTTATTTATTAACAATAAGTATTAATTAAATTTGATAAATTAATTAAGAAAAATTTGTTTTCAGTTCTAAAAATCTTTTGAAAGATTCTGGACTAATCTGCTGGATTGGACTGAAACCCAAATATTCAAGTAAACACTTACGGTAACATTCGAAAGAGCCTTGTGTGTTTATGCAATAAGTATTAAATTTGCATGGATTCAGCTCCATATTCTTACATTCATCAATATCAATGCAGCCATGATCATTATCCCAGAAATAGCCTTTAAGGCAAACATGACAACCTTTTGGTCCTAATGAATGACAAGTTGAGGCACAAGATGAATCACATTGTTGACATTTTTCCGGCAAAACGTTTAGCTTGTCGTCCAATCTAATTTCAATCGTTCCGATGGCCAAATGATTGGCAGAACATTTTTCACAAAATTTTCCATCAAATTCTGTATGGCAAACACAATTGCCCTTGCCCAAACGAGTTCCATTACCCGAACAATAGCCTCGATTAAAGCAAATTTGGTCGGGAAAACCATGACACGGTTGACATGTGTTGCCAAAATGACCGATAGGGCAGCAAACTTTGCCGATTTGATTGCATAAATACTCAAACAAAGTGCTGCCTTCATCTTCTTGTTCTTGTATTTGATCTTTACGGATTTTCAAAAACCATTCTTCGAGTTCGCTTTCATAAGTTTCAGCAAAACTGTGGCACTACAATCAGTAAAAGTTACTATGTTACTGAAAAAAAAATTGCAACCAAAACAAAAAATACATGCCTGATCTTTGCCACTTTTTACTTCATTACAAAGATTTTCTTGAATCTCTGTCAACCTAATCTCACTGTTGGCGTAATTTTTCAATTTATTCTCTTCCCAATGAGCATCACCACCTTCGTGTTTGCCACGAGCTGTTTTCTTCAATCCCTATCAACAACGAAAAATCAATTATTTACAATAATACGGTTTAATTCTCAAATGAAAATCTCACATTTTTGAAAGAATCTACCAGTAATTTACATTTTTGGCATGGATTTAATATCTTATCATCTGGATCATGCTTGAAACTAACAATCACAGTACAATGAATCAATAATAATAGAGAAAATATGGAAACAGTTGAATTCACTTTGAGACACGTCACATAGGAATTTGGTTTGAAGGCTTTTATGATTATTACATCAAAACGAACATCAGATATCAGCATCTTTTCGTTGTTTAATCAATGAAAAGTGATGAAAAATCAATAAATAATAACTGGAATGCAAAAAATATAAAGATATTTGAAATTTGACCAAAATTCGTCAGAAACACTGTCTGCACTGTGCTTGGCAGGTCACGTGACTAAAGCGCTTTTGAAGACCGAATTTGGGTAATTTGTACTTTACTGTAAAGCCACTAATGCGTATGAATTCGGTCTTTTTTGCAAACTCAAATGCGGGGCGGTCAACGTTTACTGTTTAGATCTTTTTTATATTCTATCAAATCGTCAAACTACTCGTAATTGTCAAAAAATGAAGCTATCTTCCAAATATAAATTAGCAGCACTGTCTTTTGAATCATTGACCAATCAAAATGATATGTTCGGAGCCAATGGCCTACCATTGACGCCCTCGTCGATTACCATGGTCGGTAATTATCATTCATTTGTTCGAAATTTCAATTCATCCACACCATTAACGCCTTACCTCATCAATTATTTGGACTGTATCCGGAGTAAAAATGGTATGTAAAGTACTTTCAATGCTTTTCCCATCTTGACATTTTTGCTATTTTACATTTAAAACAAATCAGAACGAATAACTCTTGTATTTGAGCACTATTCTACCTCTGCATTGAACGCTTCTTTGACCGAACAAGATCTGGATTCGATCGTACGATGCGGTCTTTATTCTTTATACCATTTACATTATGTGATCGGTGCTGTTCACGGTCTTTTGACTCCTGATTCATTCGTTTGCACAATGGAAGAAAATATTCCCTACAAGTTGACACATTGGGCCATAAACATTATCACTGATATGGGCAAACTTTGTCAATCAAAAATATACCCAAATGATTGTCGATTCGTTTCTCCCGAACAATGTTTACTGATGAAACCAATCAAAAAAAGTGACGTTTGGTCTTTGGGTCTATCAATTCTTTATCTGATGTTTGCGGATATCAGAGAAAAGTTTCCCGAAAATCCGTTAGAACTTGTTGATTGTGGTAATTTCGAAGCGATTTGCCTAAAACTCGGAATCAAAATTCAAGATTTATCTAATAAATGGTTCAACTTTTACAACTCGACATTGAATTTGGACCCAAATAAAAGATCTTCAATCAATGAATTGATAAAAATAATGCAGCTACCAAAGCCAGACTATAAAAATGATTATGAAAAATTTCTGAAAACCAAATCCTACAAGAATTTCAGTGAAATAGGTGATGAAGAGTTTTTCAAAATAAATAACTTTATGGATATTCATGAGTTTTATTATCTTTGGTCGATTGCTTATCCAACCAAAGAAACGGACAAAGAGACGAAAAAGATTCCTTCGATCCTATTAATACCGAGGCTAGTCATTTTTGAAAATGAATTATCGAATCAAGAAAATTGTGATAAAGATGGTTTGATGGTTAATGATGACTTGGTAAAAAAATTACTATCATTAGATTTGAATAATACCAAATGGATCAGAATGCCTGAAAATTGTGATTTCAAGTTCTTACCGGTAGAAATTATCAATGAACGCCTTCTTAAATTATCCAATCAAATATTTTCACCATTGTTGATGTCTACGGATATTTTTATCGAAAATGAATCACGAAAAACCAGCGAATCATTGCCATTGCCCATTCGAGAAATGGATTTCGATTATCAAAGTGAACGTCTTTTTCTGTACAAAGCACTATTAAATGGTTTGTTAAACACTCAAACCAATCAAATCATTGATTAATTGATCGTTTGATTTCAGGATATCCATTTTTGCAACATCAGCTAATTTCTGAGGCTAAAATTGACATTTGTCCTCATTATAGAAGCCAAATATGGAGTTCATTGCTTAATGTTCGTTGGAAAGATAGATTGTTGTATGAAAAAATTGATAAAATAAGTAAAACCTCAACAGACAGGCAAATAGCGGTGGATATACCACGCTGTCATCAATACAATGATCTATTAGCTTCATCGGAAGGCCATCGTAAATTGACCAGAATCCTGAAAACATGGCTTTCGCATAATGAATCAAAGGGTGAAGTGTATTGGCAGGGCTTAGATTCATTGGCAGCACCGTTTGTCCTGCTAAATTTCAATAATGAACCACAAGCATATGCTTGTTTCAATAATTTTGTCAAAAAATATTTACATGGGTTTTTCAAGAAAGATAATTCCGCAATTCAAGAATATTTAGCTCTGTTTCAAGTTGTGATCGCATTTCACGATCCAATCTTGAGCAATCATTTAGCTTCGTTAAAATTCGTACCAGATCTTTATGCAATATCTTGGTTTCTGACCATGTTCACCCATATTTTACCTTTGTATCAGATTTTTCAACTTTGGGATACATTAATACTTGGCAAGTTTTTGGTTATTTTGGCAACCAGATTTTGATAAAATAATCTTTTTTTCTCCTTCATACAGGCAACGAATCATTTCCACTGTTTATTGGTTTGGCGATATTGCATCAATTAAGGGACAGAGTACTGGATTTTACATTCAATGACTGCATATTGATATTCAGTGATCTTCCCCAAATCGACATTGATCGATGTGTGAGAAATTCGGTAAAGTTTTTTTGCTCAACACCTAAATCCATAAGCAAAAGAAATGCTTGGGAAATAGAAACCTTGAAAAAATATCCTCGATTACCTCGGATCACCATTGATGATTTAAGCCAACTGGTTAATAGAAGTGCATCGTTTATGACCGAAAAATGTCCCGAATGTGGTCATAATGTTCGTCTGTTGATAATAGATTGTAGGCCTAAAGAAGAAATTGCCAAATATGGATGTTTTGTTAATTCGATAAAATATGAAGATTTTTCCAATGAATTGCAGAAAGAATTTTCCAATAATGGCAATAATCTCAGCAATCATATTAGTGGTGGTGGTAATAATAAAAATCTTGTAAAATTATCTCACTATAATCATTTCAAACATGATTTGATAGTGGTGGTGGATTCAATAGATAAATCAATTGAACTCATTGAACAATATTCAATACCACACATTTGTTATTTGGAAAAATTTTCCTATCCGATTCCAAAATCGCTCATCTTCAACGTAGCGACCTCGATTATATCAGCCACAACGGAAGCCGCGGTCAATGTGCAAAAATCATTGTTATAACCAACAATAATTTTTGAGTTTCTTTCATTTTTTCAATATCAAACAACAATATGAATAAAACATAGTTTTGAAGTCTATATGAGTTTCTATGTTTGCTCATTTTGGGTCGAGTTAAATTTAAAAACTAATTTTAGTGTAAAATTCTGTTGATAAGATTCACCAATATCGTCGATTTGGAATGTTTGAGTTGTGTAGCCGAATTTCGATGCACTTATTACATACGGTGAATTCGGTACCAATAATCTCCAATAATCGCCGGATGTATAAGTAGTCAAATTCTTATCGATTCCTTCAACTGAAATGATTGCATTGGCAATTGGTTCATCATTGGAATCAAATACAAAACCATGAATTCCAGTATAAGTGGAATTCATGAATTTCAGTATCGAATTCTTATTCTCTAGCCAATAATCATGTATTTTTTCGGCCAATGGATACTTGGTGCATCCAAGTTCAAAGGTCAATTCGAAGCAATTAGCATGGACATAGTTCCAATCTTGCATACCTCCGTCCACTGGATACCATGCAGCACCATTTGTGATGCCCATTTGAAATAATTCTCCATAGCCTTGTTGTTTGCATCGATCCTTGCAGAAGCCTTTATACATTTGTGGATGATTCTTTTGATGATATCAAACACATTCGAATTGAATATCAATTAAGAAATTACAAGAAGACAAAATAAAGAAAATTTACCGTTGAATATTGTACCGCTAAATATCGAAACACACCATCATCTGGACTTAGGGCCTCGGCTGTAATGCTATATTCATTATTATCATAAGGGTAATTGGCAACCAACGCTCCACCATGAAATGATCCGGACAAAACAAATGGATGTGTCTTAGTCCAAAGCATCACACCGATGGTTTCCATTTCTTGTACGGAATTTTCTTGTGTTTCATGTAAGCGATCTGGAAAATTACGATTTAAATCCACACCACGAGAGTTTGTACGGCCAACGATGCCAAAACAATCACCCTCAGAAGCTATTTGGTAACCATCAGGATTCATACTGGGCAGGATATGAATTCGAAGATTATCGACTAGATATTTGGTTGTTGAATTGGTTTTGTATGTAGATAACAGATAGTCAATCAAACGAAGCAATACTTCGCGACCAACCACTTCATTGCCATGGATGTTGGCAACCAATTTGATTTCAGCTTCACCTGGCTCATGCATTCCAGGATTATCACTGATCTCCAATGCTAATATTGGATTGTTTTTGGCCGTGCGACCAACAACATAGGCTTGAGATATGTTTGGATAATCTTCGGCAAAAGCTTCGAGAATAGTCTCAAGCTCATCATTATTATGATGATGTTTTTCCTGGATCAAGTTTGGATGTTTTTCATTTTGATTAAATGAAAAATGCCCTTGTAGAAACAACCAAAGTAAAATAAATAAAGTGATCAATAAAATAACCACAAAAGCGATGGTGATCAATAGTCGCATGGCTTGGGAATGGCAAAAACGACAATAGTCACAAAAAGGATACAGTACGATCCAACTTGAACAATAGGAAAGTTAATTAAAAATGTCGTCAAAAATCAATCAAGTGGAAATCATGAAAAGTGGTCATTATTGCTAATGATTATTTCTCGCCAACGACATGTAACACTGCACTGCCAAAAGTTAAATCAAAAATCAATAGAGCTAATCACATCAACAAAAAGTCTTCAAAAAGGAATCATATTTGAACGTATCGGAAAATCAAGCCTAAACTTATATGCTTTCCAATATATGATACAAATGTAATAATCTAATCCCAATCGAATTTCGGGCGAACATCAACCAATGAATGATGCTCGATCCAGACTTTTACATAATATTGCAATTACGATTTCGAAAAAAAAAACATTTCATTTTAGGCATTTTATGGCGAATCAACGGTAACAAAAACACGTTGATCCTAATTTAAAAAATTGATTAACTTGTTTGTATTATTCCAAGATTAATTTGTCGGTTTCCATGAACTCCAAAAAAACCAAGCCTAACTACGTGATATTTACTTGACATTACTGATTATAATTTATGCAAAGCAATGGATAGATTATCAGATAATTACGACGGATTGCAACGTGTGCCGTCTACAGTTAATTCTCTCAAATTTAAAAAAAACCCGACATGACCAAAATTTATTCGATTTCTCGATATTGATTCCGATTCAATCGAGGATCATCGAGATCACCAATTATAAATGTACCGGATGATTATGATATGATCTAGTCGTGAATTAAAGGAATGATCGTTTTAAACTCAAACAACGGTAGCCCGACAATGATCAAATGTGAGGGGAATGATGTGCGCGCGTTGTTTGAAAGCATTTCCCAGTTTAACCAAGTAGCAACACGTTTTTTTTCCTGACGATAATAATTATAATTATATTGATATAATTAAAGGCTATTAACAATATTGTTGCTGAAGCTGAAAATAATTTGTTTTCGGAGAAGGGAAAGATTTTCTTTCTACGCTATGGACATTCAACCATCCAACCAAGCCGTTGGATTCAAGCAAGGCAATAAAATGTCCATATCAATTAGATATAAAATGGATGGGAAGGCATTCATCCTTCTCTTAATATCTAGCTACGATGTTAGGAGAAAACACAATCATCTTTCGCCCACCAGATTGAAACCTCTCAATTAAATTGGTTCGATGGTGGCTGTTTTTGGCAGCGGTACTGTTTGAGTTGTGTGTATACTACAATTGTATAGTTTGTGGCAATCCAAAGATAATTTGATTGGCATCAAAAAAAGGAGTAGTAGTTAATGGTGCATTTCCCGAGGTTTCTTCCTTCGAGATACCTAGGAACCAATTATTCTTAACAAGTTTTATGAAAACGATTTTCTCTGAAGCGTTCCTTTTCTCCCGCGACCCGAATGAACAACACATTTTCAATTTTGTTTACCTAACCTACCCTTAATTATAGGGCTCATCTATGGAATAAGACGGAAAAGAGAGGAGGAAAGCACACACACACACACACGATATTAGGATTGATTATTATTATCATCCGAACATTCTATTAGTTAATTTTTTCGGTGTTTGAACAATTAATTCGCTAATAGATCCTGGGCACTCTCACACTATCATTATCATTGGCAGTTGCTGTTCGATTCTCGAGGCAAATTCAAGACCTACAATTGGTTGATCGTTCGAAAAAATTTGATTGATTCAAAGTTAATCAATTCATTATTGTAATCCCTCATCTGTAGAATCGGGAGAATCCTTGTTATTTTTACTTTTAAATGAACATCTAAAAGACTTGCCAATACATATTAGAATCATTATTATCAACAATAATAATTATAATTAATTTCAAACAAAAACTGGCAACAAAATTAGCCACCGGCAATTCATTAATAATTTTAGATTAGTACTTAATTTTTTTAACACTGTTCACTGTTGATCTAGTTCAAGATTATTATCCTATGGTCTTGATCCCATGGTTTATCATATTAAATATCCAAAGTCAGGATAGTTTTTTTTTAAATAATTTTCCGTTTCATCAAAACCTTGCCATGCCAAAACCTAATGCCCGGTCAAGGTACGAATCGGAGGGTTGTGCCCGTTTTGCTAGCTTGTATGTGGTGCAATGTGATGGTGATCGTGCTGTTAATTAGTTTTTTTTTGGTTTATGTTCATGATGCGTAGGTAATACTAATCAATGGACGAATAATGATTTGTTTTAATGAACGGCAGCAGCTAACTACTTACCGGTCAGTCAATCAATCAAGGTTTTGTATGTGTGTCTATGTGAGCGTGTGTTGGAACAAATGTGCGCGTTTGGAGCACTTCCTACAAAACACATTTTTTTTGTAGAAGACTGGTAGGCACAAAAACGATGAGCATGGATTTTTGGTACACGATTCAACAATTAACGATCCATTCTTTCTCAATTAGACACTTGCGTATATAGAAAAGGTAAATAAAAAATAGAATACCAAATATCACGCAAACGAAACCTAACCAAACCGAAAAGATCTGTTTCTGAATTAGTTCAAGGCAAAAATGGAAGATGATGAGATTTTTCCCTAAAAACAAACAAAACCAAACCAAACAATTGTTTGACAGGTATTCAGGGTTGGTTACAGAATTCGTGAAAAATTGAATCAGAATCAATATCTATTCGAACTCTGCATGCCCAACAAGCTTGGCTGGCCACAATTTATGGGTTCATTAATGGGTAAATATTTTCATGCTACAGGGCCAATATCACTTTTGGTGGTGGTGGTGGTGATGATGATGATGACACCACCTTTGATTGATATACCATTGCTTTGACAACCGCTGAGAAAATTATAAAGAAACATTTGATATATCACCTTTCATTCTCTTTTTGGCCCCTTTTTTTCGTTCATTCATTTCATTTCGATGGAAATCCGGACAGTTTTTGCCAGAAACTAGATTTAAAGTGTTTCCTTCACACAGTTTAGAATACATAAACGGTTTATGTATGTGTGTGTGTGTGTGTTTATACTCTCATTTTAATTGCCTTCAAATTCGTAGAGTTTTTGCTTGGCACTCGATTGGAATTGCTCAATTTAAAGCTTAATTATAAGTATTCATGCTGACAATGATGGTGTTGGCAATGATGACCACTGATGGTCATGGTCATCCCCATACCTTCAGACAGCTGAGGATACTAATACTAAGAGACTGAAACATAAATGGTAGTGATGTCGGTGGTCATTCAGGAATCGATTCACGCTTGATTTATTAATTACTTTTTTCCTCACATTGGCAGTGGTCAACAGCCAAAGAAACACTAGCACTAAAAGAAACTTGTTTGCCATTCTCCTTGGGTTCATTCATAGTTATTCGTTAAGTTAGTTAGCTAGATAGCCAGATAGTTTTCAAAACGAATACCACCTAGAGACTACACATTTGGCACATAGCCTCCTCTTTTTCTTCTTCTCTTTGCCTTGGAATCTACCTGTATGTTTTGGCAATTACAGTCCATGTTTGGACTATCTGTACGGCATAATTAATTGATTAACAAACAAACTTTATTTACCATTACCATCATCATCATCATCATCTTCAACAACCTAATGTGTTTGCACACCACCACCACCACAACAACCAAAGAGATAGTCCCCCATTATTCATTTGTTGGCTGTTGGCTTAGGGCTGTTTGAAAGGGAGCATATAAACATACGCACGCACACAGTTCATTATCTTTACCTGTAGAAGAAGCACTGAATTCTTGATTTTTCTCTTCCCAAGATTTGTATGGTCATTTGTTGTTGGTTACTTGGCTGGTTGGTTGTTTGATTTATATTAATCACCTAGAAAACCAAGACAAAAGAGAGAAGAAGAAGAAGAAGGAGAAGGAGAAGGAGAGAATCAAAATTGAAATAAGAGTTCTAAGGTGTTGCACGCCATTTTGATTTAGTAAAGAATGAGTTATACTTGGTCGTGTTCTAATTAGGCAAAATGGCAATCTTTTTTTCCACTTACTCTCTGACTTTTTTCACCGCCACTAAAAATGTTAGGAATTTTTCTTTTTGTTCCAATCTACTGGGTCCCTTTCCTCACTTTTCTGCTTGTTTTTCGATTCGATTCCTTCAATCAGCGTGTTAGCCAGCCGAATACAAATGGCTAACATTAAAATCGGTCCATGTCCGGCTGTTTTCAGCCAAGTCTGGTGAAGAAACCAAATATGGATACGAGCGAAAGAAGATTTACACGGGTCGAATCGTCTTTTTTCTATTAAAACATTGTTATCGTGTTTCTATTGATGGAAAATCACAGCAGTGGATCCTATTAACAGTCTAAAGTTGTTTCGAAAACAATCTTAAACCCAAAAATGGGTTTTTTATTGATTCAATTAACTCGCGGAGGGAACCAACCACGCTTTTTTCATGGATCAATCCCATTGCCTAAGATCCAGGGCCTTTTAGTTGCAGAGTATTTTTTTGGCGGATATCAACCATTTCTTTCAACACTAATCTTAAACAAAGTAAATGTTTGCTCTTGGGAATATTTTACGCTTATAATGATAATAATAATAATAATAAACAGAATTTATTTTTCTGAACGAGACAAAGAATAAAGGGACCTGAATACTATTGTTTAAAGAGTGTCCACTGAATCCAATCAAATTGCTAACGTATGTGCGGGGTCCTACAAATGTTTGCCAACAAAGTAAACATCCGGATTAGGATGATGGTGATGATGATGTGATATGAGAATCGTCTCTAGTAGCAGAGAGAATTTTTCCATTTTTTTGTTTGACTAAAGAATTAAGAATCCACTTGAATCAACCAAAGTGATTGTTGTTTAATCAAATTGGATTGATGAATTATCTAATTTTGTTTTGGATTAATAATAACAATGATTATGATGATGAAGACAACGAAAAACGATTAGTGCCCCTTTCATATTCTTAAGAATAAGAGATGGAACAAATTAGATAGAAAATTTAAACAAGAAGAAAATTTGTTTTAGGTGTCAATGGTAATGCAACCAACAAGCAAACACCAACCACCAGCGTTAGAGTCCCTATCCTGATGGTTGGTTTGATGATGGTTTTAGTGTTTGGAGAAAAAAAAATACCGAAAATACCAGAAACATATTGCTTTCGGAATAAAATTAGAGTGTAGCGGCCTTTTCGCACACCACACCATCATTTATAAGCGCCGAAGCGTTTCTATTTGGAAGCTTTATTTTCTCTCTTTCTGTTTCTGTTTAGCAATCAACACACTATCACAGGCTATGAAGGAACGAAGCACCAACATGAATGAGCCCACAGCCACACACTGTGTGTTAGCCACAGTAATAGTTAGTAGTGTTCTGCTTACTGTCTAGTCTGCTCATTCAACACAAATCCACTCCCAGAACTGTGTCTCTCTTGCAATCATTGGCGATTTTAGTTTGCACTAGCAATGATACAGTAGGCGGGATTAAATATGATCTCACAAGAAGAAAGAGAGAAAGAAGGCAAACACTAACGAATGAAACGATATGATGAAGAGGAGAAGGGTACGGTGCTACTGGTTATGCTTGCGCAGATCGTTCAGTGGGACCACCATTTCAAAACCAAACGCCTGCGTGTGTTACGTTCCTCCAATCAAATATACCCAGGGTTGTCTTCATGCGCACATCTATGCTCTTTGGAATACAATTTTTGAACCTCGAAGCGGGCTCTCTCTCTCTTTTTCGCTCTTTTTTCTTGATCATTTAACCATCGTCGTATTTTAACATCGAAACTAAGACGAAGACACGGCTAAAGACTTTGCTTGCTTGCTTGCTTACTTTTGATCATCATCATCCTCATCATCATCAACATTATTATTCTATTATCGTCTAACGAGGATAAATGGCAACTCGCCACTATTCTTCTCTTCTTTGCTTAGTTTCGTGGTAAAAAGAGCTCTTCAATCGTCGAAGCAGCCACACCATTAAGAACCGAAAAAAGAAAAGAAGATCCGTTTAAATAACTATTACTTATTTGCTGGTCAGTTCAGTTGATCTACCCAATTCAAAGCGTCATTGATCTCAAACTTTGAAGAAGATTTTTCTTCCTTCTTCGCTTTGCATCAACATCACCTTTACATTTTATCATCATCTTCTTCAGCATATAATCTATTCTTTGCGATTGATGGTTTAATTGAATTATTATTAGTTAATATTAAGTTGCCTTCGATTGAGCATTTTGAATGGCTCGAAGAATACCGAGAAAAGATTTCACTCGATCCTAAGTGCATGTGTGTACGTGTTTGACGATAAACTCCAAATAAATCAATCTTATTATAGTTTTATTAAGAACTGGGATATACGATAATCAACTTCAACTTCATCATCATCATCATCATCATTAACCGAACTAAATGAAAAGATATGATCATCAACGTTATTTTATATTATTAATTTAATTTGCTTCTTCATTGCCTTTTGCATTCTCTGATTTGATTTGATGCTCAAATAAGAAACGAGCAAAACGAATCACATTCGACTTTTTGTCCTTGTAAGATCATTGAAAATATTCAAAGTTGGTTCAAGTACAACTAGTGGTGTATCGAGGAATCGAATTTTTGTTTGAGTGCTTTTTGATTAAGCTTGATCCAGGGATCCTATACTCAATTTATATGGTCCAAAAACAGCAATGATGCCTTTGGCACCACAACTATCAATACCATATTTTGATCAATTGTCCACATTAACTAAAATACGTAATCAAGGCGAAATGAAAGCTTCCAAGCCGAAGCTTTCGTTTAGCATCGATTCGATTGTTGGTAAACGGAAAACATTTGAAACCTCTCCAACAATTAACGATAGAAGCAATGATAATGATGGTGCTTCTCAAGATGATGCATCAAATGACCAGGAACCATTGGAAAGATCCTTAAAGAAAAGATCAAGAGAAAGTTTGGATGGCCAAACGCAATCATTGATGATTGATCGACGAGATTCGTCCAGTCCACAATCATCATTGGATACGAATCGCCGTTCCATTTCACCATTATCCAATGGTTTATTGTTCAATGATAATATCAGTAGCCAACCAAATCAACATCATCACACGGAAACTGGTTCATCACCGGCTAGAAGTCTTTCACCATTATCATTAGTGATCAATAATAGTAATACTCGAAATATTCAGCCAAATGTGTCCCAATTCGTTGCCACTGCAACCAATAAACAACCTCAACAATTAGCCGGTCAATCCACAACCGCAAACAGCAGCAGTCATTCACCATTATCATCCACACCTCCAGCCCCAGCAACATCAAGACAATGTTCCACGCCTACATCGGGACAAATTCCACAAGTGTCCACTATGGGCCATCCCAATCATCCAATGATGGTAGCTGCAGCTGCGGCCGCTGCTGCAGCATCATCGGCAGCCGCAGCGCATCAATTTCCATCATTGCCAAATGATTATCAACAACATGCAGCTGCATTTTATCCTTGGTTTCTTCGGGCAAATCCATTCGCTGGACGTTTTCCTGGTAAGTTTTGATGCTGTTCTTTTTTTCCAGTGATTACCACCAACCAACCATCACATTCAACACATTAGCACATATCAATATACACAAATTGTATTGGTGCTGAAATCAAACGAAAACTTTGAATAATAAAGTAGATGATTAGGCCAAACTAAATAGACACAATCAATAGGATCATCATCAACATATTCGAGGATACGATTTGTTTGTATCAACAGCATCACACACATACATTGGAACACAAATTATTTCAAGTAATTAAACGCATAGACACTGGTTGGCCAAAAATCCAAAACTCAATAAATTATAAGCGTCCAAAATCACCACAAATAAATCGCACAAACGAAGCAATCAAATCATTACGGATGATGAGATGATGTGTGTTAGGATACCATTTTCGTTTATATTCAGAATTATTGCCTTTCCTCTAGTGTTTATAGTGTTTAGTATGTTTATCCAATGGCAATACAAAATATTACCAAATACAATCCAGTCCACATCAAATCTACCGAAACCAGTAATAAAAACAAAACTTCTGGCGGAACCGCGTTTGTTGAATTTTGGGCGAAATATATAAAAAAACAAAAATCATGTGTATTTTAACAAATAATAAAATTAATTGCAATTAAGATTAGATTTGCTTTACCAGCGCGGCCTTTGAGACAAATTTGCCGCATCGGCGACATCGTGCTTTGTCCCAGATTCACTTTAAGTTTGTCGGCAAAAATCGCTTGATTATGATTGTGATTCAAAGATTCCGCAGACCTCATTCGAATACTAGTAGGATACTACCAACAGACAGACAGACAGACAGACAGATTTAAAGATTTTGATTTACAAAATTGCAAATTATAGAATGAAAAATTGATTCAGTGGTTGTTATTGTTATTATTTTATTCTTCAATCAGGAATGCCATTTGATACACCATTGGGATCATTTTTGTTACCTCCATTTCGTAAACCAAAACGAATCCGTACGGCATTCAGTCCAGGTCAATTATTAAAATTAGAGCAAGCTTTCGAGAAGAATCACTATGTTGTCGGTAATGAACGAAAACAATTAGCCAATCATTTGGGATTGAGCGAAACTCAAGTGAAAGTTTGGTTCCAAAATCGCCGCACAAAGCACAAAAGACAGAAACAAGAGGATGAAGAATCGGGCTCCGGTTCGGTGACCAATGGTGATAATAACAGTAATAATGCTAACAATAAAGATTATAGCGATGAAGATGATGAAGAAATAGATCTCGAAGACGAAGATTGCCAAAGTGATGAACAGGATCAAGATGATGGAACAAATAACAATAATAATAGCGACATAAATAACAGTAATCATCATAATGCTGCAGCATTGAAATTCGCCAACATGCACCATTTATGGTATCAATCAGCCATGAGCGCCGGCCTGATGGGAGATCATCCACCGGTAACCTCGTCTGGATCAAATTAGTTTATCCTCATTAGTTTCTGATACCTTGCAATTCAACACAATCCTTGTAAATCGACCAGAACCTTTGGTTAAGCATCTCTTTTTTCTTTCACACCCTGTAAATAGTACCGCCAACAAATGAAATATCTTTTCAAAAGTTTTTTTTTCAAATTTCTCAAAGTCTTCATTTGATACTATAGCAAGCCCCACCCTTTTCCCTCGTTCAACTTATTGTTCAACTTTTTTCAACTTACTTATGCTCCACCCATGCGCATACTTTTACAACACACAAAAAAGGATGATGCCAAAATCTGAATGAGTTTGGGTGTGAATTTTAGGTTGACTATGGCCAAAGTTACCGCCTCCTTTTGCTTCGCTTTCCATTATAACCATTATGATTATTATAATAGAAGCTAAAACAACAGTGTATCTGTATCCTTTTCCCCTCCGTTCCAAATTTTGTCAATTTTTTTCGCCTTTTCAAACGATATTTCTCACTTTGATGATCATCATATATTACTTTCATGTTATTATTGCCATTTATATTATATTGAAGTGGATTGTAAATAAATTTAGAACAAAATGTGAATCTCTTTCTCTCTTTTTTCAGAACGGAAAACAAGAAATCTTCTTGTCGAATTTGAAAATGCTTGTGTGTCAGCGAATTAGATGTATCTGTGTGGGCGCATTTTGTTCTAATTCTTGGATTTTTTTTTTGTCTCTAAAAAGCAATAAATCGAAATTAAAACTAAACTTATTTTTTTTGGTTGTTGCTCAAACACAGCAACAATAATCACCACCATCTTGACCACAAACTGAATTCATAAAGAGCCTATTTCCAATGTTTGAATCAAGGACAGCGAAATCATCGAATGGATCCCACGGTATTCATCTTATTTAGCACATTTTCACTGACAAAACCATTAACAAGATGTAGATAATATTCCTCTCGAAAATTTTAATCAATTTTCTTTAAATCATTATCCAAAAAAATATCCTTTGATGCACTTGTGGTTGTTCTGCTTGATTTATTTGTATTAGCTGAATTTTTAATTTTTTGTTTAGAATTTTTTTCACAACCAATGCGATAAAAATTCAAGTATTTAAAAAAAATTCAATATTCAATCCTTGACCTGGGTCCATTACCATTAGCAAACAGGCTTTTTTCTTCAATACAACCATTCAAACTATTCTTCCTTATTGCCTTTATTTTTTGTGCTATTGTACGTTTATGTGAAATTTTCTAAAAATATGAATCTGTTGAATTGAAACTGTTCAACCATTTAATTCTCGTAATGGATAGATAAAGTAATTAAAGGTTAACTACAGGTAAATGGTCAGGATGATCATTGTATCTGTATCTGTATTGAGCCATTTTTTCACAAATTTAAAGCTTTCCTATACCTATGGATACCTTTCCTTTTAGAACATCAACTTTATCGGGAACCACGGCATCCATGGCCTTGGTCGTTCTGGTTGTTGATGAATTTTCATTTTTTCTTAGTTTCCCAATCATCATCATCATCATCATCATCATATCCAGATGGATTGCTCAAGTGGCCATTTAGTGCATGGCCAACCACTCCTTAAGATATTTTCAGTTGCTGTCGCTATTCACTTGCTTCACAGCATGACTTATGGAGCGCGCGAACTACTTTTGAACCATCTTTCTCTTTTGTACGAAGCAAATAAAGCAACCAATATTGCCTAAGAGCCGAGAGAAGACCATAAAGAAGTTTTAAATATGACCCCACCATTGGATGAAACATTTTTTTTTTATCAGGCCAATGGTTGTGGTTGTTTTTTTTTAGAATCTTAAGTCCTTCTTGATGTTTATATTCCTCATGATGCTGGTGGTAATGGTAGCAAGGTTCTACACACACGCAATCTATAACCAAACAAAATGGCTGTCACATTAAAATTCATCAGCTAATTAATACCGAGTTCTTTTACTTTTCACCAAACTTTTTCTAAATGTTTGGTAAGCGTATGCAATGCTCTTTATCCTCTCAACTCTCTCTCCCTCTATCTGACGTGCTTGAAGATCAAATTAGAGAAAAACACACAAAAAATTTATTCATTCAAGAATCATTCCGTAAAAACACTATTGAGAATAAGCAATATTTTCATGAATGAAAATATTTTCCTCTCTCCTTTTCTCTCTCATTCTCTTTCTCTTTTTGTAGTTTTTCCATCTCTTCATCTTGATCTTCACAATGTTTATCATTATTATTATTTACGAGCACTTGTCAAGACGTTCATAACTTAAACATCTGTTTTGGTATGTATAAGGTATGCATTCCTTTATGAATACCTGTGTGTTTACCTGTGGATGCGGCTGTGAATTCATCGAGCGTTGTTATACTCTGTTAAGCATTTAGTGTGGATACTTAATCTTTAATTCCTTTCCGGCGACACCATCCTTGATGATACTTCTACACACACACACAAACACACACACATAGACAGACAGACAGACAGACAGACACGCGTCTATATGACCTTTTAGGGCCACCAGCATCATAATTCGTGCCCATAATCGTATCATTTGAAATGTTTGTAACCAACCTAACCAAAAACATACCAAAAAAAAAATAAAGATGTGCCATTTTTGGCATATTGACAGAGGATATAACATCATATACATGACCTATCAAAACCAACAACATCCGAAACTACCAATAAAGAAAACAAACAACATGATAATACTCGGCTTCGGGCTCGAGGGGTCAAATTTTCATCATTTTTTTTCTGTTGTGTCTAGATTATGCAGATCAAGATATGTATGTGTGCTTGTGTGTACAATATGTCCATCAATATCATCAACAACATCATCATCAAAAAATCGACGACAACCAAGGAGAATAATAAGACTAAAA
This sequence comes from Amerodectes protonotaria, assembly GCA_025882695.1. Taxonomy (NCBI): domain Eukaryota; kingdom Metazoa; phylum Arthropoda; class Arachnida; order Sarcoptiformes; family Proctophyllodidae; genus Amerodectes; species Amerodectes protonotaria. The sequence continues at coordinate 96,048 of JAOZJS010000089.1, forward strand.
TCATAATCAATCGATGAATGAATGAATGTAAAACCAACCTTTTGACCTACCGCTGGACAAACACACCTTTACAACATTGTTGTATTTATTGAAACAATCAAAGCAATAGGAAAAAATCGTGCACGAATAAAAACTTACAGATTTTAGGCTGACAAGCATCATTCTTCGAAGTTTTCGTTAATTGGACATGGATTTTGGTGTGGTTTAGGATGATGATGATCATAATCATAATGTTGAGACTATTCAAAGTTAATCTTATTCATTCGATCCGATAGAATTTCACCTTTGGCTTGTAGAAAAATTTACCTGAATTTGTCTTTTCCTTAAACCAATTTGCAAAACACACCAATGGTAATGACAAAATCCAATGGACAGTGTTTAGCTAATCTGCAATCAACAGGTGAAGAGCCGGAAAGAAAGACATTAATGAAAAATGCAAATTTTCTGTTAGTACATCTGTATATTATTTGATATTCATTCGCTATTTACAAATTATAATCAATAAATAATATTCTGATGATGTTCCTTGGCCGGGGATAATGAACCTGACCAGAGTTCACTATGCTTTTTATTTTCTCACCATTCTCATCTCCCACATCTCTCACATCTCATCTCGCTAACTTCCATCCGATTTGTATTAAAATGAGTTTAATTGAATTTTGAAGAATCCACCTTGTTCTCATCACCGTCTCTACTGATGTTGTTCAAACTTATGTTCGAGCTCCCAAGGATTAATGGCTTTGGAAACAACACACACACACTTGCACAGGTGAATAAAGAAGCGAAGCTTAATTGCACTGTGTGTTATATCCTTAAATAAACAACAACAGCTAGTATGTAGAACCAGAGTTTGTATCTCTTAAATATATTATTAATAATAATACATTAACGAACATTACCTGAACCTGATGATAATGATTATGATTATGATTATGATGATGGTGATGTAGGGATTTACCTTACCTTAACTGCTTTTGTATTGAAACACAGGGGGATGTTGGCGATCCTAATGATTAATGCTGTGATTTTTGCTTACCAGTTTGATGATGATGATGATGATGACCATTAGGATTCTTCGTGAAAACAATACAATTTTTTTGGGGTAACAACAACAATAATATACTAACCATGGATCTTGTGTGTAAAAGGTTTTTTTCTGGTCATTGTGTGTCCACTTTTGGGTGATGATGATGGTGGGGATCATGAATATTCATTCTTTTGAAACAAGGAACATTTCAATGCTCATGGCAAACATTTTAGTTGGTGTTCTTTTTTTCAGGTAACATTGTCGTAAATTGCATATTTTTTCGGGCACATTAACTCGGCGAGCTAATTGTTTTTCCTCTTCTTGGTTTGCTTGAATAAAAATTCATTGTTGTTGAATTTCTTATTAACTTGACTTGAAGGAAAGCAAGCATCCTAGCAATTATGTAGAATCGCATAGAATATGTAACAGGAGTATGGAAAAATATATATATATATATATAGAGAGAGAGAGAGAGAGGGAGAGAGATAGACGGCCATTATTATTATTAAATTTGCCAATTTTTTAATTGTCTCTTTTCATTTCTTGGTCATCATCCGTCTCATCTTTGTATCCGTTTCACCCAATGGTGCTTGGGTGTTTGTCTAAGGAATAGCAAGGAAGAGAATAAAAATATATTTCAGAGTTTTCCAAGCTTTTTGCATAATCATAATAATAGTAATGATGATGATGATGATGGTTATAGCATTTGGATACATCCATCCATAAAACATAAGCACACAATAGAATCCCAAATACCTAAAGTGTTATTTACATAATTCATTATTGTTATTATTATCATACTTGTAATTGTTTATTCGTGGCTGGATTCAGCTAGAGAAAAAAAATATATAGAGCCTAATATGTCGGGATTCGCCCAACACCTCAACTAAGTTTACACAGGACATTGGAAAACCTGGGTCCCAAGCTGGGTAGTCTGAAATGGAAGCGATCTAATTTGATTGTTTGCTTTCGCGAGCTGTCAGATTGAATACATGATGATCGGATAATGAAACACCATCATAATTCTCATCATTGTTTTTCATTGCTTTTCAATATAATGATTATTGGCAACGTAGGCGGTCTACAATTCAAAAACCATTGATTCGGTTATAGACCGTCACAAATTTGTTTCACATTCGAATCGTTTGATTGAGTTGGCCTGTTCAAACGTTTACCTAACCTGGGTTGAATCCATTCTGGCTTCAACAGATCATTATCGAATATCATAACTATCATTGTTCATCGTGTTTGGACACGGATAAATGCCAAGACAATAGCTGATTGCGTGTGTGTAAAAAAAAAACAAGATCTGCCCATAAGACTAAGCAGAACAATACACAAATTATTGATCTCATTACTTCGGAGCCATGAAACCAGAACAACGAGAAATGGACACCATCATTGTTTTAAACAACCGTATGGAAATCTAGAATAGACATGATTTTTCCCTGATAGATAAATGAAAAGATGGCCTCATTCAAAACCAATCATCTTAAACAAACATAGCAAGTGCCCGCATAATTGGTGGAGCTTTCTGGTTTCGGTTTTGATTTTGTGGTTTTATGGTTATTCTCCTCCTAAAACACACCGCCTAACTTTATTGTGGCATTTCCCATATTATTAGTATAGCCCAGAGATGCCCAATGGTTTTTTCGGTAACTAACTAAAGCCGTTTTAAAGTAAAAGAGCACTGTCACTCGCTCAATCCCCCCAAACTTAATCCTACAAATTAAGCCACATCCCTAGAAACCAGAAGAAAGAGAAGAACAAAAAGAAGGAGGAGGTGGCGTTCTCCATCATCCTAGCTTCTTCTCTCTCTCTCTCAGTTGCAATTTGATTCAATTTTCCTCGCCATCCTTTCACCCAACTGAACCGCCTCCTTTTAAACCAGAAGAAGAACAACAAAAAGAAGGAGGAGGAGAATACGTTCGTAGTCATTGTAGCTCATTCTCTCTTTCTCTGTTAAAAATTTCATTCAATTTGTCGTTTAAAACCTTGACTCGCTCGACTTGTAACGCCTGGTAAGTGTTCAGGATGAAAGCGATAATGATATTTGGTGTTCAATCGATAGGATCGTAAAGCAATGTTTTATAGATCCTGTGCATAATCATTGGACAGCCCCACTAACGATTGGAGGCATACAACAAAAGAGCTGCCATACAGTTAAGACACACCTTTAGTCGATTGACAATTTACGATTCGCTACTTTTTTTTCGTTTAAATTCACTACATTTTTTATTGGAAGTGCGCAGTGCTAAGGCACTAGCAATTTTTCGAATAAGGTCCAAAAAGGTTGGGCAACCCTGGTTTAGTCTGAATCTAGTGGCTATTCGAGTGAAACAATCGAATTAATGCTTTCAAGAATAAAAAAAATCATAGAAAGGCGGGTCGATCGACTTTGTGAGGCTCTTTTTTGGGCCAATAAAAGATTATTATGATTATTTAACAACAAAAAATAAGAAGAATACATCTATTTTGAGTAATATCATCAACGTATATAACAATAATAATGGCAATTATTGGACCCCCTTGAGAAACAAAAATTTGAATTAGGCATGTGGAATGTGGGAGTGCCCTCAAGTTATTTGATAAAAAAAACAGTACCAGAATCTCAGAATGATTTTCCGTTTTCGGAAAAAGTATTAGTATCATATAAAGTGTAGAAAATGATTGCTATTTGTGGGCTCAAATTGGAGAATGTGCAAAAGGAGGAAGAGGAGGATGTACGGGTGAATTGAACAACGTTTTAGTTTTGGCTGGTTTTATATTAGTTGCCTGCTAAACCGAACCAACTCTACCAACAACATCAAAAGATCTGAATTGTCATCATGGGAACTATTAGCCTAGCAATCACATTGATGGCCAGGGTGGTTTGAGACCACAACCGCCACCACCATCAAACATTAACGAAACGGTAACCGAACATTTTGGTGCCATTTAAGTTCCAAATTCTCCAAATAGGTCATCTGCCCTGTTCCTCTCTTGCCCCTTTGCTACAACAATAAGCTTCAAATAAAATAAAAGCCAATTTTCAAACATCGAATATGGTATGCGTGTTTGGTGGATTGTTTGCTTCCAATAATCATAATCATAACAATAATGGCATCCATCTGTCTATGGCCTCAAGTATCGGATACAGATTCAAGGGTGAATCCTAGTGGGGCCTGAATAATGAGCTTTGAATATAAAAGCATCAAAAACGTTGCCACCGAAAATTGATTAATAGCGATTGAATTCGGAACGAGGAAAGCAAAGAGAGTGAGCGAGTATTGTTAGCACCATTGTTCGGGCTGAACATTGTGCACCATTTGATGTGATTTTTGCACACATAAAGAATTAGAATTTCTAGGAGGTTCAAAGTGTCATAAAAAAACAAACAATGTCATCGTTGTGGTGATGGTGTCTGCAGTTTTTCGTAACAACACACGCACACCAAATTATCAAACACGGTTAATTACATTGTGGCAATGGAGGTTTATAATCGTTCGGCTTTTCCCCCAACAACGAGAATGTTGATTCTAATTCATTTGTAGCATGTTAGAAATGATGATGATGATGATGATGATGATGATAGAATTTTGTTGCGTTTATCCCCACTTTGAATCCGCCCAATTAATCTGATTACCAGAATCGTTTATCCAACGTTTCCTATCCTTAATGTTACCAGATCAACTAAAAGTGCTCTGCAATCGTACAATTGAGACTACGATTGTTGGGCTGGCGGCTCAAAATGGGATTCTTTCCAGAATTAGAAAGGCCATCAACATCATTATCATTGGCAGAGAAATGTTTTCTCAGGAAATTGACTTCAGACACATACGCACAACTCTCTCTCTCTCTCTCTCTCTTCTGATCATTTATCTGACATTGAATTTAGATCGAAAATGAACTAAAATGAATCTGTAGAAGAGGAAAACTAACACAAAATGAGAAAACACAAACGAATGAATAATTTCCGTTTCAAATAATCCAACAGCACACAATGAGAAAGAATTAATACGACCATATTTGATTAGATTTGATTCGAATCTTCACATGATCCAATGTGTTTCTTTCCTACTTCTTATTTTAGATTATTCTGATTATTATTACAGCGATAACAACCAAAATTAAGAGAATGGAACGAAGGTTTGGATCATGTTGCTGTCGATGTGGATAATAATGATGATGTAGATCTTGATGTCTAAATTGACCACCATCAAGTTTTGTTAAGCTTCACTGAGCTCTGCAAGAAACTCTCTGTCTCTCCCTCTCTCTCCGCAATATTGGAATATAATGGGTTAGAAATTAATTGAAACACAAAACTGACACAATACAACAACAAAAATCATTGGAAACAATGAAAGCCCTAACTAACTGACAACAATAGAAACAACTTCACTCAAGTCTGGCCATAATAAAATTGACTGAATTAACATCCAACAAGAACAACAATGAAATTCGGACCGTTCGATGAATCTTTTGCCATGTTTCTTTTTCCTCTCCTTTTATATCTAGTTTCAGTGATTGGCAGACTTATAACTTGGTTTTGGGATACAGGCTCAAGAAGAATTTGGTCGGTTCTCTTTTTGTTTGTTCGCTTCCCGTTCCTATCTGACCGGAAAGTATCAATTGAGTGCATAATGATCCAATTCGTTGACTGGTCCGAACACACATACACACACACACATACCATTTAATTTAAACTATAAATATACAATCTAAAGCATACAAACACGTTTCTGCTTAAATCGGATTTCGGGAAACAAACCGACCGACCGACCGACAGACAGACCGACAATCAGAGCGAGAACAAAAAAGACAAAGATTACTGGAAACCCAGTGTGTTCCAAAACACATTGAAAAGATGGTGAATGTAAAAACGCTCCCACACGCATACACTAATTGACAATGTTTCAAGATTTAATGCGCTTTTCCCTATATTGGTTGGCCACTCTTTCTACATTGGGCTTGCTGCACAGCCAGATATATAGTTTTGCTTTGTGGACTACAAATTGATTTGTATTATTATGATTACTGCCGCGATTCGCGATTTTTCCACGAACACCAGTGGTAAGAGCCATATGGTGGAACAGCACGGTTATAGATTGATCCGACATCTACCCCGATGTTCGGCGGTGTTGTATTGGCTGATTTCACAATCAATTGGTTTGTAGTGTTTTTCAATGGGGCCTATTGTATGCTCGGCTTCTCATACAAAGCGCGGTCGGTCTATAGACAGATAATGTTCTTATAATGGAAATAATAGCGGATTATAATGAATATTAATTTATAAAGAACAAAGTTTTTTATTTTTCTACCATTCCAGTGAAGGGTCTTCATCTGGTGGCATTCGGCTACGCCAGTTTCGACAAAAAATATACATTCAGTCTGTATTGTTAACACAAAAGAGAGAGAAAGAGAGAGAGAGAGAGAAAAAAAAAAGAAAAGCAGACAGATTTATTCCGGTAGAGCTAGGACCTTGTTTCTGGAACCTGAACCAATACCCAACTAACCAATTGTGGTAGTGGTGGTGTCATTTTGTGTTCATTGTTCGTAAATTAGCTTGATTAATGTTTTTTAATTTTTTCATTCATATGATTAGTTTATTCAAAAGCTTCGCACCACAAGTTTAGTTGGTCGCGGACAAAACTTGTATCCCTGTGGAACAATGTACATTTCTCTCTTTCTCTTTCTCTCATATTCTGTCCGATTAGTTTCATTATAATGATGAAAATAATATTTTCTGGCCACAACCTGCCTTAGAAAAATAGAGCTACACCACTGCATGAATTGGTCGCATATTTTGACAAGTTTAATAAGCATATAAGTTGTTGTTTGCCCGATTGGTTCCAAAACCAAATCAGACACCCAGAACATTTTTTTTTGTTCTGATTAAGCTTTCCTGGCTCTTTCCGCTTATACGCTATGGCAACCACCACTCTTCTTTAACTCCAATGTTTGTAATTTTTTGTCAAATCCCAAAATACCAGAAATCTATCAATTTATGATCAAATAAATAATATTATGTTTGTTCACAAAGGTTTGAACAAAAAGTGTTCCGCGCGCGTTTTCGAATAAAATTAAATTGAATTATATTTAGTTGGGATCATCGTCGGTGTTGAAGATTAGATTAGACATGTTGTTATTATTATTGTTCAAGATACAGAAAGAGGACAGAATAATAGTGAGAAACCGATCAGGCTTTGATGGCGGTGGAAATAACAGCGTTGGTGGTGGTGGTGGTGGTGGTGGTTGAAACACGGCAGGATTATATGGATCCATAATAGGCTTTCGATACACTTCTCAATTTGCAATGCTCAATTCAAAATACAAATTTTTTTCTGAAGTGTGTAGATGTGTGTAAATAAAATAATGATCCAAAGAGCATAGAGAGCTAGAGAAAAGACAGAGGGAATTGGATTGAGATCGATTGGATCTGGTGGTCCCTAACACTCTTGACGCCTGTCTCTTTTTTTCGCCCTGTTTACTTAAGCATACAAAGGAAGGTCCGCAGAGTTTATTTAAGCTCACCCATCCGACCGTGCATTTGTATGTATGTGTATCCAGCGAAAAAAAAATTAACACAATAGGCCTGCCTACACCTAGGTCCCGACCTAGGTTCCATTGTTTGTGTCTGGATTTTTCCTGGCCGACAAGAGAGGAAAGAGCAGCAACAAAATCAGCTATACAATCTGTCAAGAAAAAATGTCCCGGCTTTTGTTTCGGAATAAGTCCCGAACGGCTTAGGCTAGAATAAAAATT